>JAWQFJ010031391.1:55000-93256 GCA_034096865.1 Theodoxus fluviatilis
GGAAGAAGGAAGGTGGGTTGCATGTCGGTCAGGAGCGCAGACATGCAGACCAAAGCGAAGCAGAGGTAGGACCGCTCCATCTGCACTCCCAAAGGACAGTGCACCTGTACTGGAACGAGAAGGGGGTGGACACTAACCTGGGCGGCGGTAGAGAGAGGGAGGGAAGGTGGCGCTCAGGGGAGCGGCTGAGGGAAAGTGAGGGAGGGAAGACTAAAATCCCGTTGCACGGTGGGGTGAGATGAGTTCTAGGACTGAGAAGAGCTCAGAAGGCAAGAATGGAAGGTACTGGAAGGAGGGGGGAGGGGGGTTATGGGGGAAGAGGGAACCCCAGTCAGTAGTGATGTAGAGGAAATTCGTGGTGGAGGTGAGTAAAAGCTCACTGGTGGGCTAGAGAGCCAACACAAGCGGGGGGGAGTGGATGGGCATTCTGTGAACCCGAGTACTTTCGCCGGTAGGCAAAGTCTCTAGTTTACTAAAATTGTAGATGGGAGAAGGGGTTTTGGTTGGGAGGGCTGGACAGGCGTATTGGGTTTTCGTTACTATAGGAATGAAAACAACCTGTTCAGCCCTAGTGGTTCCAGGGTGGCGAGGTCGTGAATGAGGCATTGTTCAAAGGTTTTTCGTTGGGTTGAAGTTTTAAATTGGCAGACTGCCATGATGCGCAGGTCAGTGGGGGTGTGGTTGTTGTTGAGGAAGTGGTTGGGGACTGGCTTGTCTATCCTGGCAAAATATGTACACAAGTGTACATATTTTGCAAGCACATTTTTGGTTAAGATGTAAATCTTTATTAAGGATGTAATTTTGCAATTATTCATTTAGGAAAGTCTAATGGTAAAATTCAAAATCAGAGTGTCCTTAGTTTCAATATAGGTGATCACCCATTCTTTGAACAGTGTCACCATGTAAGGTTGCCTATTCTCTGCCAGCATGTCTGTCCTGTATGTTGATATCTAAATCAATTTCAACTGTCTCACCATAATTATCTCTAGACAATTTTTTTCCAGCTACCTTGCACTATACAATAAGTGTCATAATCATTTAATCAATTCACTTCATTATTTCTGACTCTGTCAATGCTCTGTTAGAAAGACTTCAAACTTCTCTTCAACATCCCACAATTCAAACCTTTAACTCTTCAGGGAATATGAGCCTTTCATTTCCTTATAAGGATGGATGCAATGTGGACATCTGCCATTTTCTTCATAAGATTGTATCAAATATTTGATTTTTAAGGTGGGATAAAAAAAGACAAAAGGCAAACTAAACCTGTATTTTATTTTTGTTGACTGACTAGTGTTATGAGTGGAGATATTTAAATTTATATTTTATCATTGTTTTCTGTCTCTCCTCTCTCTTCTTGTTAACGTTTGATAGTTCAGGTACATTTTTGGTTATGGAATCAACTGTTTCTTCTAACTTTTCACTGACCCTTTGTTAATATCCAGATATGGCTCAGATCCCCTCCCATCCTGCCCCCCACCTCCATCCCAAGTCTTTTTTTTTCATGCCTACATTTCTATCTATCCTTATAGACATCTTATTCATGAGTTATTCACACTGTTTCTCTCTCTGTCTCTCTCTCTGTCTCTGTCTGTCTCTCTCTCTCTCTCTCTCTCTCTCTGCATGTGTGCATGCATGTGACAAAACAAATTATGTGAGAGCAGCTATAAAGATATATTATATAGTACTGTGTTATACTATACAATATGCATGTATTGCAGTTCATTGTATTTCATAGTATGGTATGGTATGGTATGGTATGGTATGGTATGGTTTGGTATGGTATTGTATGGTATGGTATGGTATGGTATGGTATGGTATGGCATGGTATGGTATGGTATCTGGTATGGTATGGTACTGTTTTGTTTTGTACTGCATTGCATTGATTGTATTGTATAACATTGTATTGTATTGCAGTGTATTGCATTTCACTGTACTGTATTGAATTACAGTGTACTGCATTGCATTGTAATTTGTACTGCATTGAATTGCAGTGTATTGCACTGCATTGTGCTGTATTGTATTGCAGTGTATTGCATTTCACTGTACTGTATTGAATTAAATTGTACTGTACTGCATTGCATTGTAATTTGTACTGCATTGAATTGCAGTGTATTGCACTGCATTGTGCTGTATTGTATTGCAGTGTATTGCATTTCACTGTACTGTATTGAATTACAGTGTACTGTATTGCATTGCATTGTAATTTGTACTGTACTGCATTGCATTGTACTGCACTGCATTGTGCTGTATTGTATTGCAGTGTATTTATTGCACTCTGTTGCATTGCATTGTGCTCTATTGTATTGGGGTGTACTGTATTGTATTGTACAGTATTATATTGCAGTGTAATGTATTGCATTGTACTGTAATGTATTGTATTGTACTGTATTGTATTGTATTGTATTGTATTGTATTGAACTGTATTGTATTGCATTGTATTGAACTGTATTGTATTGCATTGTAATGAACTGTATTGTATTGTATTGTATTGCATTGTACTGTATTGTATTGCATTGTACTGTATTGTATTGCATTGTATGGTATTGTATTGCATTGTAGTGTAATGCATTGCACTGTGTTGTATTGCACTGTACTGTGTTGTATTGCATTGTACTGTGTTGTATTGCATTGTATTGTAATGTATTGCATTGTATTGTATTGTACTGTGTTGTATTGCATTGTACTGTAATGTATTGCATTGTATTGTATTGAATTGCATTGTACTGTGTTGTATTGCATTGTACTGTATTGTATTGCATTGTATGGTATTGTATTGTATTGCATTGTACTGTGTCCACTCTGACTCACTGCATGACAGATGTCCCTCTCCCTGGAGGAGGTCTTCAGGATCTCCATGTAGTAGCCGTGGTGTGCAAACACCTCCACTGGGGGGGTGGACAACACCATCTTGTGCAGGGACTGGATGATCTCCTCATTCACAGACCTGCAAGGAGGCATGGGCTTGAAGTCTGCATGACCCTCCATGCAGCTGTTGTGGAAATGCATTTGATCTCATGTAAAGTACCGTAACAGATAACGAATAGTACATGGCAATCAAACCTAAAAGAGTATTTTATCCCAGTCAGCTTTAAAAAGTGTTAAAAATTATAAAAAATACTTCTTCGGCCATGCATTGGATAAGTGCAGCAAGAAAAGCATGTTGTGCATTATGTTTTCATCAATAAGAATGAGGGGGGAGGAAGGGCACCTCAGTTCAATTACATCTCAGTTCTTCAATGCTGTTGATGCGAGTTGAATGATAAGAAATGTCATGATTGCTATGTATCCTTCTAAGAGAAGTTCAGATAAAAAGTTGGTCAGTTTCTTGGGGCTTTGCTGCTGAGGCTGAATTTAAATTAAAAAAGAAGGAAAAACCACCTTTACCTGTATAGTCATTACAGATAAATCCTAGGCATTGTATCTAATCATGTACATACAACCACATCAACTCACCTGATTGTGCAACATAACTCATTCCCAGGAAAAAATACTCCACTTTGACTTTAGCTTCTCTAAATTGCCTTCCATCCTAGCTGCACATTCCTCCACATGCAATATATTCAGCAAAAACTCTTTCAAATTTTCAAACATCATACTTCTTCAGGAGCATACATGTCAGAGGCTGAAATTCTGTTAGTTTTGATCGTGCATGTTTCAGTCAGTGACAGGTGCAAGGGGACAAATTCCCAGAGTTCTTACTGGTCTGAAGTGCTCTCCTTGGTGCAGCTGACAAAATCCAAAACTAGAGGAATGAGGTGTGGATACTGGGTCATCAAGCCATTGGTTATTCTGGAAGCAAATATATATATATATAAAATGATGATGAATCAGTCTGTCATTTATTATTTAACCTAACTACTAGAATTCTAGCACTTTAACCTATTTCTCACATGACCCCATTTTGTCATGAAATACCATCTATAAGAGACTTTAGTCAAAGAATACTCTTGCATGACCAAACAACAATCCATCTTTTTCTCTATAATAATAATAATAATAATAATAATAATAATAATAATAATAATAATAATAATAATAATAATAATAATAATAATAATTTATTGTATTTATAATGCGCCTTATCCAGTGGTTCTAAGCACATGTGACAACAGATAATACAAAAAAGACAGTACCATACACATTTGCATACACATGCTCTGTACACACACACACACACACACACACACATACACACACAAACACGCACACAAACACTAACACACACAAACACACACAAACTGGGGGGGGGGGGGGGGGGGGGGGGGGGAGGGGGAAAGGAGGACTATCATGAATTCATGATTTCCTTGAACTATTGGTTCTCAATGCAAGAGATTCTGCAGAAAAAAGTTCCCAAAGAGAGGAGGACAAAAACAAAGATTATCATCATCATCATCATCATCATCATCACCACCATCATAGCCACCCCCTCCATCATATCTGCAACTACCTAAGGATGGCCGCAGTGACACTGGGAGTGCTGTTCAGGGTCTGGATGGTGAAGAGACAGCGGAACAAAGGGGTGGCCACTCTCTCACTTCCTGTTCTCTCAATCAGCTTCATCAGATTTCCAAGGCAACCTAGAAGCTTTTCGGGATCTGAAAAGTGTCAAAAGGAATTAAAATAATTTGATTTTCAAAATTTTACCAAATTTGCTGTCAACATCCTATGGGCACCTGATAATCTGTCCATCATTGCATATGAATTTTCAATTGCATTGCAGGGATTTAAGTGATAACCATCGGCAAAATGTATTCAGATTTTTCAGAAAATAATGATGTAAAATCACGGACATCTAAGTTTGGTGTATGTGTGTGTGTGTGTAGGTGTAGTGTGTGTGTGTGTGTGCATTTGTGTGTGTGTGTATGTGTGTGTATGTGTGTGTGTGACAAGGTAGATGAAGAAAATACCTTCAGTGAAATCAAAGCTACTACTATAACTACAAGTCATCTAGCATCTGTTCATGGTGCAAGAGACTGTAGAATGACATCTCTATCAACACCTTTTAAGAGTCATTGCATTTGCAAAACATTTCCAATCACTGTGTCAAAGCACTGATTGCCAGACCTACAAAATGCCAACCTTGGTCCTGCAGACAGTGGTTGAGCAGGGAGAACTTGGACACTACAAGTTCACTGTTGTCAAAGACTGTGGGTATCAGCGTTTCATGGGTCAAACTCAGGAATGCTGGGTCATTTGTGTTGTCAGTGCCATCCTGAAAAAAAGGCAAAACATTTAACTCAATAAATTTTTTACAAATTTGAAAACAAATGAACGATGAATCACGGCAATATTTCACAAAATGCAACAAAACTGTCATATTCCATTCACTGAAATAAAATTTAGAAACTATCAAAAAAACTCATCTTATCTCTGACGATAGTCACTTTAAAAAATGAAGCTGAAGAGAGAAATACGGATAGGGGTAAAGAAAGTAGAGGAGGAAGGGGTATGACAAAGGGGGTAGGGGAAGCTGGGAGTGGGACAAAGCAGAAATATTTGAGAGATGCTACTGCACCACTGCTAACTCAGCTATTTTCATGGCTGGAAGCAGGGACAAACACGGGAGAAGGGGAGGGTAGAACAGAGGGCAGGATGGATGCGAAGGACTGTGCAGCAAGAATGGATGGATGGAGAGGACTGTGCAGCAAGAATGGATGGATGGAGAGGACTGTGCAGCAAGAATGGATGGATGGAGAGGACTGTGCAGCAAGAATGGATGGATGGAGAGGACTGTGCAGCAAGAATGGATGGATGGAGAGGACTGTGCAGCAAGAATGGATGGATGGAGAGGACTGTGCAGCAAGAATGGATGGATGGAGAGGACTGTGCAGCAAGAATGGATGGATGGAGAGGACTGTGCAGCAAGAATGGATGGATGGAGAGGACTGTGCAGCAAGAATGGGTGGATGGAGAGGACTGTGCAGCAAGAATGGATGGATGGAGAGGACTGTGCAGCAAGAATGGATGGATGGAGAGGACTGTGCAGCAAGAATGGATGGATGGAGAGGACTGTGCAGCAAGAATGGATGGATGGAGAGGACTGTGCAGCAAGAATGGATGGATGGGAAGGACTGTGCAGCAAGAATGGATGGATGGAGAGGACTGTGCAGCAAGAATGGATGGATGGAGAGGACTGTGCAGCAAGAATGGATGGATGGAGAGGACTGTGCAGCAAGAATGGATGGATGGAGAGGAGAGGAACAATGACCAAAGCACAGATTAGGGAGTGCAATTACAACACAGCAGTTGGAAGAAAAGAAAAGCTGTGGGAAGTGGCAGGTCACTGGAGAGAGAAAAATACGGGGAGAGGGTGGGTATAAGTAGTGGTGGGATGGGTAGGGCAGGGGCGTGGGGTGTGGGTGGGGCATGGGGGCAGGGGTAGGTGGTTGTGTGGAGTTGTGGGGATTGAAGGTGGAGGGGGGAAGGGTGATAGTGCAGGTTATGGAGAAAAGGGATTGACAATACCTGGAGGAAGGAGGACAGCCAGTGCTGACACATCAGTCTGTGTGCAGGGGGCAGGGATGGGTGGCACGTGGCCACCAGCAGTCGATGCTGAAGCTCCTGATCCTCCGTCTCCAGCAGAATCTCCTGCCAGTAGTTCAGCTGTGTACAGCAAGCAGAGACAGTCTCTCAGTAAGAAAGTTGTATGAAATCTAGCAGTTTGCTGTATGCAGCAAGCACAAATGATTTCTCAGTGCATCATCTGTGTAAGACTCTCAGAGAAAGCATCTCAGTCCACCAGCTATGTTTGGCAAGCAAGAGACGGCTGTGTATGGCTTCTGAAAGTCAGCTTTTCTGTACATCACTGTGGGTGGCATGCAGAGATAGCTTCTCAGTACATCAGTTGTGTACGGCAGGCAAAGACAGACTCTCAGTATATCAGTCATGTGCAGCAGGCAAAGAAAATGTCTTGATAATGTAGCTGTGTATGAAAAGCAGACAGTCTCTGCTTCTTGGCTGCATGCAGCAAGTAGAGACATTCTCTAATTACTTCAGCCATGTGAAGAAACACGGAGAATCTATATATGCAACATGCAGACATCTCTGTGTGTAACATGCAGACAGCTTCTCAGTATGTCAGTCATGTGCAGGATGAAGAGTCAATTTGTTGTTACTCAAGCCACTGTAAGAACAAAAGGCTGAGACAACAACTTCTCATTTCCTAAGCTGCTTGCAGCAAACAAAGACAGCCCCACACTATGTCAGCTGAATGTGGAAAGCAGACAGCTCTACAAAGAGAGCTGAGACAGCTTCTCAGTGCATCAGCTGTTTGCAGCAGGTACCATTAGCTTCTCCATATGCCAGCTGAATGCAGCCAGCAGAAAACCTTTCAGTATGTAAGTCGTGACACATCAAGCAGATGGTTTGTCTCTGTGCATTGGCTGTTCCTCTCGGCAATGAACAAGGAAAAATGTTGAGTGCAACAGCTGGACGCTGCATGTGTCAGAACCTGGCGATACATTCAAAGTTCTCTATATGTAGTTTATATTCTTATCTTGTAGCTTGGTGCTTTAGAAATGTAGAAGAATTTGCACATTTTACTCTGATGTCTTGGACACATAAAATGGCCTGAAGGCAAGCCTGTAGCACTTAAAGAGTTAAAAGGGAATGTCAAGCACTAACTATAATAGGCTGTAAAAGTGCTAATAAGTACAATAAAGTTCAAACCTGCAGCTGGAGGAGCATGTGAAGGAGACAGAGGTCAAATGTTGCTCGGTGCTGCAAAATCAGAGGCTTGAAAATCTGTGGAATGAATAAATAAAAGTTGAATTAGTACAGCCTCTAGTCCAACATTTGCCAAGCAACATTTGTCACACTGTTCTAATTAATGGCACAAGTACAACACACTTAATTATTTATGCCCAATCATATTGGAAACAAACATTTAAGAGAGTATCCTTAGTAAAGTATTAAAAATTACAATTATGGAATTTTTCTAATCTCTTTTCAATTTTTTCAATCAGAAAAAAAGTTATGTATCTGAATTCACATGACGTATGGCCAAGTCAAATGCTATTTGCACCACAAGTAAATCCTACAATTCTTGTGTGACAAAAACCACCATAGAATCATTGGTTTCTCTCAATAACCATGTATGGTTGGATAAAATGATCTGACAATGTCCCAATCCCCCCCAAATGGCTTCTTTGGCTGCTTGGAGCCAACCTTGGCGGAACTTGTGGAGCCCCTGAGAACCCAGCAGCCAGCGGTCCCAGCTGGTGAGAGGGGCATGAAGCAGCTCCATAGGTTACACTTGTCTTCTCAACACCTCAAAAACATCACCATTACCACCACCACCATTATCAATCTCCTCCTCCTCCTCCTCCTCCTCCTCCTCCTCTTCTTCTTCTTCTTCTTCTTCTTCTTCTTCTTCTTCTTCTTCTTCTTCTTCTTCTTCTTCTTCTTCTGCTGCTGCTGCTGCTGCTTCTCTCTTCTTCTTCTTCTTCTTCTTCTTCTTCTTCTTCTTCTTCTTCTTCTTCTTCTTCTTCTTCTTTTGCTGCTGCTGCTGCTGGTGCTTCTGCTGCTGCTGCTGCTGCTGCTGCTGCTGCTTCTGCTGCTTCTCCTCCTCCTCCTTTTCTTTTTTTCTCCTTCTCCTCCTCCTCCTTTTATTACCTCCATCAGTGAGGTTATGTTTTTCAGTCAATAATTTTGTTCGTTAGATAGTGCTCATTCATTATTCAGCAAAGTAATTCAAAACATTTGTAATAGATTCTGATTTTAAAAAATCAGGGTTTCACCCAAGGAGCAATACATTAAATTAGAGGTTAAATGTTATTTTATTTTGGAATTACAACCATAAACAGAAATTTCATTGCCTAGGCCATAACCCTATGCAGCAGGTGCCAGCATGTGCTGCACAATGGCCTATTTCTAGCCTCCCCCTAGCCGCATGCAAGATCAAGACCACAGCGCAAGAGGGCAAGCAAGTGGGTTTCAATGTTGTCTGCAATGTTCCCTCTCCTCTCACTGACCGAGGGAGGAATGTCAGGTGAGCATTCGATGACCGTGATGAAGGCCCTGACCACTGTCCACAGTGCGGGAGGAGTGAGGGTGGCTGTGGTCTCCATGACAGAAGACACAGTGGACAGCAGCTCCTGAGTATCCATGGAAACCGTCCTCTGCATGCTCAGTCCTGAGGCCGTGCCGTCTTCACTGAGACAGCCATGAGAGAGCAATGCGCAGTCAGAGGAGTCTTCACTGCCCCTCTCTCTTCCCCTTCCTCTGAAGCTAATGCATGCGATCAAATAGAAGAAAGCATGATATGAAGTATAAATATGTTTTGCAGTGTCTGTGTAATGAAATTTGTAACACAAGATAACTTCATTCCGTACGTCGCAAACAAGGATGATCATATCCAGGTTGGGTTTTTTTCTTTGTACCTGATTAAATGCAGAGAATGAAACAACTTGTATATTTTGTTGATATCAACAATAAATATTATTCCATATAGTAGATCTATACATGAGCGTGTTTCTTCACACAATGAAGGAGAGCAAATTGAACAGAAACTTTAAAGAAGAAAAATGCATTATGACAGGCATAAGCATGTTCAGAGCTTGAAGGCAAGCCTATCTCTGTTCAGTGAAAATGTCAACTGACATAACACTTTTCTACATGTGCATATACATATATCATTAGAACTTTGTTTAGAAAAATGATGTAATTAGCATTGTCTTTATTCTTTTGGCAGGTAAAATATTTTTCACAGCGCGTGCATGCAAAATTGTGTATAACTCTCTGTCGGTCAATCTATCTACCATTTTTCCTATCTATTCACTGCATGTCCATCCATCTGTTTGTCTTCTAACTCAGTTTGTCAAAAATGTGATTTCCTAACAAGCTAACAACATTACTTTTTTTAATGCACAGGATTGTGCATAAGTCCCTTTCATTAATCCTTCTTCTCCTTGTCAGCAGATCTCAAATGCAGTCATGAAAAATATCCCTTTTTTATCTCCAGTGAACTTAGGAATGCTCTACAGTGTTATCCACAGCAAAAAAGCTCACGGTGAATGAGTGCTTTGTGAGATACTCACTGCACTTTGCTGAGGAGAAGCTGAGTCAGAAGGAGAATGTAGTCCTGACAGACGTCGGTCCTTTCCTGTTTGACCAGTGTGGTGACCTTGTGTCGATGTCTCAGAAGAAGACCCTGTCACAGAGTTGAGAGCTTGTTTTATTTATAAAAAACAGTGTACATGCTTTCAAACATAGAGGGCTTGATCATGTCAGCTCTACACAATGTCTGGCCGAAACATTAGTGATCACAATCAGCTTTGTTTTTTCTCATTTACAAGGGAGAATTGTTGCAATAATGTTGAAAGTATGCATGCTTTCACTCATTAAAGGCAAGATTGTGTCAGATGCACCATAGAGGGATGAGGAAATAACTCTTTACAATTAACAAAGTTTTCTTAAAAACAAAACAACACACAAACACACACACACATACACACACACACACACACACACACACACACATATAAATATATGTTTTAATTAACAGGACACAGAAAGCACATTTTGGAGACAATGACAGGAAATGCCTGATGCAGAAAAAAATGGTGATAGACAAAGGACACACTAAAGACAAAACTACCTTGAGACAGCAAAGGAAGTACATGCAGTGAACACACAGACAGCACATACTGGAGTGTGTTCCTCAAGCTGGATCAGACACTGACACATGCAGCCCCGAAGCCTTCTGGAGAAAGAGTCATTGGCTGTGGATATCTCCTCCAGCATGGCCTCCACAAACTTGGCAGTCAGCTCCTCCTGCTGCAGGAAGCAAAGAGTTCCAAGCTTTATGTATGGATGCTGCTCAGGACATGAACTCTTTGGCTGCTTGTGGCCACCCCGGGCTGAGCTACTTGAGCAGGCTCTGACACCACAGCAACCAGGGGTTTTAGCTGATGAGGCAGGCATCAAGCAGCCCTACCCTCATGTTACACTTAATGAAATAAACCAAATCCATCACAAAAGAATACAAGGTAATAACGTAAATATACAATGATATGCAAGGGGGCTTACTCTATCTACATGTATATTTGAATAGAATTGGCCACTGATCAGGTATGTTCCATGAATTCAAGCTGAACTGTTTCATGTATATGCAATGCTGAGGCAATACAAAATGCATGTTTTGACATTCTTGATTTGCAAACTTTCTTAAAGGAGGCATGCAAAAGTTACATGTATCAAGGTGAAATCAGGGATCCCTGCAAAGCACATGCTGCTCATAAGTTGGTGGAAAACGTGGTCATGACAAAATAATTAGAATAATTAGTTTTGTCCCAGAAAAACAGGAGATCTGAACCTCCCCTTTAAAAACTCTTAAGATCCTGCACCGCCCATACCACCCAACCTGCTCAATCCTGTACCACCCATTACTGCCCACCCTGCTCAATCCTGCACCGCCCATACCGCCTACCCTGCTCAATCCTGCATCACCCATTACCGCCCACCCTGCTCAATCCTGCACCGCCCATTACCGCCCACCCTGCTCAATCCTGTACCACCCATTTCCACCCACCCTGCTCAATCCTGCACCGCCCATTACCGCCCACCCTGCTCAATCCTGTACTGCCCATTACCACCCACCCTGCTCAATCCTGCACCGCCCATTACCACCCACCCTGCTCAATCCTGCACCGCCCATTACCGCCCACCCTGCTCAATCCTGCACCGCCCATTACCGCATACCCTGCTCAATCCTGTACCACCCATTACCGCCCACCCTGCTCATTCCTGTACCACCGATAGCCGCCCACCCCACGTGGCTATTATTCGACTGATTTTTTTTCTACAAATTGCATAATCCTTACAGAACTGGGGAATGAAACATGTGAATGACTTACATGACCTTAAGAGTTAAACAAAACAGAGAAAATCGGCCCAAGAACATTTGCTACACACTATTCACTTTACAGTGGGGGGAAAACGTGATTATGATAATTTATCAGAGAAACCATGTCATAAAGTGCAAGTGCGACACCTTCTTTTATCCTTTTTTGCAATAAAACTTACTTCCTTTCTCCATGAACCATTGAAGTCTCAATTTCAGCCCTGATCTTGAACATTACCTTGCATAAAAATAATTAATAGCTTTGTGTTTTTCTCAACAGTGTACATTTGAGGTTTGTTAGTGTGGGTTTTTTTTCCCTCCAAATTTAAAGACATCTGCTGCTGATGCACACATGAATGATAAATGGAGTTTTATGGCCTATCAGCCTCTGTAGGCTATGTAAAGATGCTGTCTACAAAAATTATAACAGCTGGTTAAAGTAAGAGCAAGTCAGGTCTCATTTTCCAAGTTACTCACCCTAACACTTACCATGGCTTCATAATTAGAACTGATTGCATTACCCACTCTGGGGAGAAAAGTTCATGACCTCCACCCCCAGCCACTCGTATGAGCATGCAGAAACCCTTCCCCCATAGAGTGAGACCAAACAATCTGCTTCAAACCCAATCATGACAGACAGAAAATCACACAACCTTTTCCCATCACAAGCAACATATGCTGCAACTAGCATACTTGGCTCAGACCTGACTACATGTCTTATGCTGTGACTACCGTGTTAAGGGTTAAATAAATTGCATAGAAAGACATGGTGAGCCTATTCTTAACCCCAACCAACACGGGGTTCAAGGCCTTGGAAAACAACACCTACCTGATGGTCTGAGGAAATCAGCAAGGTAGTGCTTGTGATCAAAAGCTGCTGGAGAAGATTAATGTTGCTGTAGTTGCTGTCCTGTTTCAGCATCTCAGTAAAAAGTCCCACAAGATGATTCAACACATGGTCCATTCTGCAAAAAGCAAGCAGCACATTGGTACACTGAACTCAAAGAGAAGCTGTAAATGAAAAGGTGATTTGAAAATGCAAACATGGAAGATCTACTACAACAAAGCAAATGAGCCACAAGGAGATAAAATGACAGAGCCCAATGGCGTACTCTCATCCCTTGGGCAGGCGCAGAAGCCAGACCCAAGCCACCTTGGGAAAGGTGCCATAGAGTCTTGAACTTAGTCTTGTACTTGTAGTTTGTAAGATGCTTGAGGCCATTTAAGGCTTCTTCATCCTTCCGGGTTCGTCTTCGTTGTAACTTTTAGGCATGCATGGTTGGATCGAGCCCTTAAGTTACAAGTAGCACTCTGTAAATGTCTTGTAAATGCCATCAGCATCATCAGAGTTCCAGTGACCCATTTGATCCTGCCTCTGTAGGCCTACACTGGGTCTGCAGAGCCACCTGACCTCACAGGCAGATGCACAGCGCTGGTCATTCTTGATACCAAGAGACAATCACTATCAAAACCTAATCACCCCTGCTCCACACAAAATTCTTCAGCCAAGTGCAAAACATGTGTATGCCATGGTTAATATGCTTCTATTGGATTGAAGGTCAAATGTTAACACATTCTGCATATTGTCAACAACAGGGTTTTTTAATTACTCTAACAGTTTGTCTAGAATTACTACATACAGGATAGATAATCTTGCTTTAGTCACAAGAGCACCTTTCACAAAACCATATATTTTCAGTAGCACATAGATTGTTGACTTGAAGATTCTCATTCTACAGCACTAGTACAGTAGTAATACTACATCTGTGTGCAATAATTCATTTTGCATGATCAGAAAAGTACTTATTCCCTTATTTTCCATCAGTGACATGATTACAAAGCTGCAAATGTGTGTGTTTTTATGATTTTGTGTGCGTGCATGTGTGTGTGTGTGTGTGTGTGTGCGTGTGTGCGTGCATGTGTGTGCACATGCATCCGCACATGTTTCATGCTATTTTCTTGTGTTTGTGATTGTTGAATAAATTTTATTGTAAAAAATCCCAGTATGCTTGGTTTCAAAACAGACAAAAAATGTCTCTTGCAGATTTTAGGCCTTGATCACCCCAAATTAGTATATGGAGTATGTTCGTATTCAAGTATTTATGAAAGAAGATCTGACAAGGTAATTTACTTCTGTTGTAACTTGTATGCATTTTTGCAAGCTTAAAGTGTACTTTCTGATTTTGTCCAAAACTGAAATTTCAGTGAGCAGTGACAAATAGAGCAAATGTATTCCTGATGATGGCGACAAGCATATGATAAAATGCAAACAGTAACAATACACTAGAAGAGATTGGTGTAATCTGCAAGCCTACATCATACATGCATGAGCAACACATGTCAGGAGCTGACTGATGTTCCCCTTCTCCGCTGGAGCCCCTGGCTGCTGGGCTTCTGGGGCCTGCTCCAGTAGCTCAGCAGGGGCAGCCCTAAGCAGGCCAAAAGGCTACTGGGGGGTATCAGAACAGGGTCGGATCATTCAGATCTAAACCCACAATGTTACCTGCTGCCACTGATGTGTTGACTGCCAAATTCTTCAAGGATCTGAAGAAACTCCAGTCTGGTTGCAGTGTCCACACTGACATCACAAATGAACTGCAGATGAAAAGAACGTGAAAATACAACACATGCATATCTTTGTCTGTCCATCTGTCTCCTCTGATTCATGTTTTTCATCGGCTTGCCTTAATCTAATTGCCTATCCCCCCCCCCCCCCCCTCTGTCTCTCTCTCTCTCTGTCTGTCTCTCTCTCTCTCTCTCTCTCTCTCTCTCTCTCTCTCTCTCTCTCTCTCTCTCTCTCTCTCTCTCTCACTCACTCACTCCCCCCTTTTACTTCTATATGCTCTTCCATCTGTCTGTCCATCCACCCTTTTTTTGCAACAGTCTGTATTTTCAAGTCTCTCATTTATTTATTTTGATAACCGTGAATGAAAGTACATTTCCTATGAGTGCATGCATGAGAGCAGGTTTATGTGTGTGTATGTGTAAGCATGCACATGAGTAGGTTTGTATGTGCATACGCATACACAAGCATATTTTTGTATATGTAATTGTGAATGCGCAAATTCACTTGTGAGCATGTACGTTTACATGCATGAGATAAAGTGTGTGCGTATATGAGGAGGTGATATCTTACCCGTGCTCAGCCCTATGTTTTCGATTCCGGTTTGCAAATTACAACGACAAAAGCGACCTACCTTAATTAGATCAAGAGGAAGTTCTTCATCTTCAAACATCTTTTTAATGTGCCCCAGTTGCCTGTTCTGTCGTAGTGCATCGCGTTTCGTGCTCCACTCAGTCGTATCTGGAACTAAGCTCCTTCGGCGATCCATGTTTATTGTTGTGGTCGAATCTCTAGTCCAATTATGAGCAGTGTATAAGTACGACCTCGAGAATTTCGCAGTAACTGGACCTAACACAACGACACAAAAGTATCAGTAATCTTTATGTGATTGTGACTAAGGAAACAACACTGTCGAGTTGATCGGTCACATGCTTCGACTCGACGACTGACTGAGATCTTTGCTGAGATGTAAACAACGTCACCGGTAATTCGATGCGATTGATGAAGCGGTCGCTGAGAGAGTCGCCACGATTTCCGGTGACAATATCATGAAGATCGCAATAATGTGAAATTGAAAAGCCATTTTATGTAAAGAATTAATGTGAAAAACCTTCGAGTGTTGCCGTCAAGTGGGTCAACTTCCTTCTCTACCCAGTTCATAGTCTGTACAGTCAGGAGGCGTGAACCTGCCCGGCAGAGTTAACTTCTCTTATCTTTGGTATAACGGTGATTACCTCCCTTACCCTCCCCCGCTCCCTGACCAATCGATCTTTCATGTACAAGCTTATGTATTATGTACTGCGACTGAAATTCACAATGACAACAAACATAGCAGAAATGTAGAGCTGGACGATCGTGAGGTCATCTGACATGGCTGTCAGATCACACTCATTTATTTGCAGTTGCTCACAACAGAAGACAGTGTCTTTGTCACAACCTAGTGTTTAGGTCATTAATTTTTGAACTTCAAAGACTAAAGCGTAATAAGCACAATGTCAATGACAACTTATTTTTTATCACTGAAATGCATGCTGAATTATTTTTGGGCCACACTAATTTACATACCACAGGTTAGTAAGTAAGCAGGGAGGGGGGGGGGGGGGGGGGGGGGGGGGGGGGGGGGAGATCTCGTCACAACTTCTCTTTCACTCCTTTCCTTCCTAGGGTTACGTTTTCAGCTTTTATCTTTGTTCATCATGATACTGCCATCAGATGAATAGATAAGAATCATTGCATCAGACAGTAGACACTGACATTATCAACACCTTGTAGTCCATCTTTGCAGCTTGCTGGTCTGGATAATTCCAAAGTTCAAATGCCTTACATCTATTTCATCCACTTCCACTTTTCTTGATAAAGGTGTCCAGCTTTGCCAGAAAAATGCTGAAAGCAGTCCTGCCTTGACATTATCAGCCCCTTGGCACTGAACCAGATTGTGAATACTATTAGTGTGTCATTAAAAGTCTCTTGTACATGTGCACACTCATACACTCACACACTGATTTGCAAGCACTCTCACACACACACACACACACACACACACACACACACACACACACACACACACACACAAGCATTGTCACAATGAGAGGCAGAATCAGCAAGTCAGTGAAGACTGTTTATTATCTGGGATGGAGTATACCAATGAGAGGACTAGGAGACGACAAAGAACAGTCGGAACAAAAGGTTTACAGCTGTTGACACAATGTCAAATCAAAACATGTGTAAAACTTACTTAATTTCCCTGTATTTCCTCTACAAAAAAACAACTAATCCCTTCTAAATCACAGAGTGAAGGGAAAACAAGGTAAGTAATGCATTTCTGCACCAAGATCTTTTCTAATATTCTATTGCAGAGGTATTGATAATAATAAATGACTACATTAAAACATTCCTTGAAAAAAATCATTCTGTCCCGCAAGTGTGAAGTAATAACGTTTTCAAAATCATAAATATATTGAATATATATGAAGTTAAAGTCCTACGAATATTGAATAAATTCTGCATAACTTTTACTTCCCTTTTATGTAATTGAAAGGTTATCATGTTTAATGCATACATATTGTTACAGATCAAAGAAAATTATTAAAATGGTAAACATTCTACTCTTGGTGATTATCAAAAGATGTAGAGTTTATATCTGAAGTACGAGTTGTATTGGGCTGCTGAACAACTATAGAACAAGGCATAAAAATGTTCCACCTTAGAAACTAGCATTAAATTTACATCGAGTCTGAAAGCAAGGAAGTTCCCAATACAGCTACTACAGATGCCTCACGCAGTACAGGTCTACTAACAAACTCATTTCAAACTTCGGGTAAAAATGGTGACCAAAAAAGTATTTGTCATAACCATCTTGTTGTCAATGATTCTTCACAGAACTGGAGTACTTGTCACAGGAGGAGCTGGAACTGGCAAACAATGGAGTCTGTGGTTATCATTCCTTCCCAGACTGCCTGGAATCATCAGCATTTGTGATTGTGCCTGACAACGGAGACCAAAGTTGCTGGAACACTTTGCAAGTACATGGCCAGCAGTGGCATCAGGGAGATATGTGATGTATTGTTTTCTGCTGGAACACTTTGCAAGTACATGCCCAGCAGTGGCATCAGGGAGATATGTGATGTATTGTTTTCTGCTGGAACACTTTGCAAGTACATGTCCAGCAGTGGCATCAGGGAGATATGTGATGTATTGTTTTCTGTTGTTTTAAAGAGAACTATAGGTTTACACAGGTTTAAAAAAAATGTTTTCAATGTGTGCAATAACTATGCTGTTTTCTGTTGATTCTGAAGTAAAAAACTGTTCAATTTAGTGGTTAAAAATTCTCATTTAGTAATTATTGTACACTTTACTCATGCAGTCACACGTATTCAATACAATCCTTATCTTCAACTCCAATATGTGATTGTCACTGCAAATTTGACTTTTTGTGAGGAAGACTACATCCAACTATTATGATCAGTTTGGAAGAAGGCTCAGGGAGGAAATCACAGATATTGATATACATTATGCACAACCCACATTTTCAGAATGCTATTCAGTTATTTCACAGCCATAGAAAAAGTAATAATGCTTTGTAACACAATGTATTATCAACAACTGGGTATATGCATCATTTGCATGAATACCACATATTCACTGTCCTCTACAACACACTGCTTTGATGGTTATGGAAAAAGATACTACAGATTTTTTTTCCAAATACTGTATTTTGTTCATTAGCGCATGCATGAAAAAGGCAGAAAAGAAAAGCTCAGTTGAGCTCAAGAGGAACTACCCTTCGAACATATCTGCACTTTACTACCTGTCAATAAAATCCTCATATAAACGTCCTGACTATGAGCAGAATCCTGATGAGGGTAAACTTTTAACATCCCATTTAGAGTCATGCTTAAAACGTGCACAAGCACTCACTCAGTCTTATTCTGTCGGTTGCACACAAAATACCCTGAATTCCATAAATCAGAAATACATAGGCAACCTAACCACATGCTCAGCATGCAAACAATATCTGGTTGCTGTTAGAATAGTCATGTGATGAGTACACATTGGGGTAAAGTGAATTATTTTTTTAAGACACTCACTGATGCACACCACAATTCATTCACACAAGACAGGTGAGTAACCAGAGCTCAGGCATCCATTGAGAGTAATTATCTCTAGAAGGAAACCTGGTAAAATAGCAAGTTACAGGTATTCTTTGGACGTCCATGACATCTAAGTAGAAATAATTCCACAGACGGAAAGGAAAATAAGATTCATTACATCTTTGTGGCATTCTTAAGCCATCTCTTGCCCCACTTTAGGTATACTTGACACCCTCAAACAGTTGGGGAAAACTAGGAGGAAATAGTCCATTTTGAAACCTATGTATTACATTTTCATGACATCTAAGTAGAAATAATTCCACAGACGGAAGGGAAAATAAGATTCATTACATTTTTGTGGCATTCTTAAGCCATCTCGTGCCCCACTTTAAATAATAATAATAATAATAATACAGACTATTTGTACGCACATACCTTCCCTAATAGGCAAGCTCATGGCGTTTACAATGAAAAAGTCCACACTCATACAAAGCATTCCAACACTCGCACACTGTACAGTTGAAATAAAAGACAAATTAAATACAATACAATTAATTAAATAGCAGGCAATAAACAAAACATGAAACATAAAAGAGGCGCCTTGTGAAGCACTTCATTGCTTGTCAGGAAAGACCGACTGGAACAGGTGTGTCTTGAGGGAGGTTTTGAACTGGGACATAGGTATACTTGTCACCCTCAAACAGTTGGGGGAAAAAGGAGAAAATAGTCCATTTTGAAAACCTATGTATTATATTTTTGTCAGCACTAAACAAAACCTATCATATGCAACTTCTTCCATCGACTTCCAGGAATAAGTGTTACGTAGTTGATAAGTTTATTGCTACCTTTCTTTTTTCTAATGAATCATATCATGAAAAGGGTGGAGACTCCATCTATCTAGTAACTTGTGCTTGATGGAACATTTCTGTATTATGCTGAGTACTGTTACTTGGCAGCTTAAACATTATTACAATTAGCCATCTCCATTTTAATTACACTTACTTAGGAAAAAATTCTGATTACTCTAAAATGGAAGGGAATGCTCTTTCTACACTTCTGCAAACTTTTCAAGGAACACAGCAGAATTCACAACAAAATCTGTATTTCATTTTCAACCAGAATATTTCTTGCTACAGTATGGGACAATAGTCTTTGCACATACTCCACATGAGGACTGTCTTCTTACTCGACTAAAACTTCAGAACAAAGACCAAAATTCTACTTCCATGAGAATCATATTTCATGACAACAAATAACATTTACTAATAAAAAGGTTCATTTGCATGCGTGACAATGCCACAGCATTACAATTTCATGGTTGTAAAAATATAGAATCACTTATCTCAAAAAGCAAGAATGGCAAAAGATAACGAATGGCGTATAAAAATGACAGAATAATGTGGTCATGTCAGCACATAACTAGGGTGAGAAAAAGAATCACCAAAAAGCACACAGATGATTTTGTCAAGATGATAAATTCTGGCTGCTTCCATCTTTCAAAGTTGCATTTCTTGGTGCACATCCAACACCCTTCCACTCATCACCAATCTTCACAACATTCACCTCCATTTCCTTAAAAAATTAATTTCAACAAGATTTTAAAAGGTCTTGATATATGAGGCATTATACCAGGCTAATATGCTTGGGAAAGCAGACTGTTATGGTTATACTGGGACCAATAATATTGTGAGGTTGATTTGTATGGGAGAGCAGTGTGTTATGGTGATAGCGAGACTAAATGTGAGTCACATCTATGAGATTGGCTAATTTGTATGGTAAAGCAGACTGTTACTGTGATACCGAGACGTAATGCGAGGCGTATCAATGACATCTGTTGATTTGTATAGGAAAGCAGACCGTTACCGTGATACTGAGACCAAATGCATGTCATATCAATGACATCTGTTGATTTGTATAGGAAAGCAGACCATTATGGTGATACCAAGACCAAATGCAAGTCACATCAATTAAATTGGTCACCGCATGACAAGAGCCTGTGATGGGTCCCCCATCTGTCAGTCCAGCCAAGCGAATCAAGGGAATGAATAGAGAGGGCAGCGATTGTTATCCAGACCCCATCTGTGAACCCAGCCACTTTGAAGTTAGAGTCAGTGGAAATGAAGGAATAGAGAGGGCCTTGATTGTTCTCTAGGCCACATCTGTGAATCCAGCCAGGGGATCGCCCCGGTTTGGCAATCAACATTCCTATGGGAGGGTTTTCCAAATATCCCCGTGCAGCCCAGCATGGCGTGTCGGACATTAAGGAAGCATCCTGTCAGAGACACTAGCACATCAGTCTCCAGGGAATAGTTTAATTATGGGGGAGTCAGCAATAATTCTGGATTGTAGTCTGAGACCGCAGCTGATTCCCAATCTGGGGATGGGGTCAACAGGTCACCACGACGTGTCGGAACATGAGTGGCTCTTCCCCTAACCATTGGAGTTCATCAAAAGCAACGAGGACCAGTCCCCCACTTCACTTCGAGCTGAACACGCAAGCAAAGCACAAGGCTCGCCCCGAAGTCCCTGCTGAGACAGAGCATTTCCCTTCAACTCGTCTCAGAGGTGCCTGGCAATCAACGCTGCTGCCGTCACCCCTTTTGCTGTGACCAGAGACGAGTTTTGTCCCTGTAACTCGTATCAGAGACGCCTGCCCACCAGTGCTGCTGCTGCCGCTATCCCTTCAGCAGTAACTGTGAACTTCTACCTTCCCCTGCAAATTCTGGACTTGAAAGTCAGTGAACTCGTGTTATATGAGCATTGTTTCATCGACGAATATTCGGTGAACGATTTCAATAGACACATGAGATAAGTCATCCAAGTGGAACTGAGGATAAACTTTAATATTTATTAATTAAGGCTGGCCTATTACTAAATTTTCTTCTGCATGCTTGATTTTTGCATGAAGATATCATAGTTTGCCATTATTTGTGACCAGCCACGACAAAACCAGTGCTAAGTCGATTTTTGGACAAAAATAGGATTTTAATATTTTTGAATTCTGCATTCATTTCTGTTTGTTTTTATATAAGAACGAACAGTGTGAATTAATTAGAATAAGAGTTACATGCATTTTAAGTTGGGTACTGAAGCAGCGGTCATTTTGAAAAGACGGTCTCAGAAGATTTACCCTCTTCAGACATTAAACACCTTAGCAACGGTATTTCAAACTCCGTTTCCAAAAATAGCTGACCTTATTTTTCTTCGACATCCACAGAGTGGGAACGCCGAGAGAGCGGCCTTTCTAATGGTATATAACATGAAGGGGTTCTGCAAGGGTTTAGGTGCGTTTATTGCGGCTAAAATGAAGCAATTAATGCTAATTACAGGGAGCTTTTGAAACAATACATAGCACAAAAGTCTTTATTTTACCATCAAAATATAATTCTTCAACATGTTTCCTCTACTGGCATGATAGTTTGAACCATGTAGAATCTATTTTTATCAAAAATTGAAAATCCCCCAGATTGACCCTCCCTGGCTTTTTCTCAGACTTAGCGCAAGAGAGGGCAGCGCGACTTAGCACTGGTTTTGTCGTGGCTGGTCACATTTGATTAAATCATTATTAATTGATTTCCCATGACCTCTTCTTCTGGTTTTGAGAGAAAGAGACACCGCGAATGAAGGCAGTGACTGTTATGTGTGCAAGTCAGGCCTCACCCAACTATTTATTAATTAACATACCCCTAGACTCAGAGGACGACTTGTAACATATGTGGTTGGCCTCGTCCGGGATTTGATCCTTTTGAATTAATATTAACCTTTTGAATTGATGATACAATCCTTTGATTTGATTAAACTAGTGAATGACTTTCCTAAATAGAAACTGAGTCAGAGCCAAGAAGTAATATCACTGTTTTATTTGCGCTGTGTTGCTATTCCATGCAACAGACTGATAATCCTTTGCCATAGATCTTGTCTAAGACTTATCAGGGAAATCTTGAATGTGTGAAGTGTGAGAGCATCTGTCCTCTGATCTTTTGTTCAATTTCAGGACCTTGTTACGTGTGGCAGTGATTTGACCTGTTGTCTTGCTTGTTGCACTCGATTTGCATTTGCATGTTTCACTTTCGGCGCGGTAGAAAAAAATTTAATGAAGCAAGTTTGTCTTGATTTCATTGAGACTCTTCTAGAGCATGCCAATAAACGGGATCTCCATGACATTGCTACTCATTTTAAAGTTTCGATTGGGGAGAAGGGAAATTTAGCCCAGTTGAAAGAGAAGCTGATTAATGCCCTCAAGCAAAGCAAATTGTTTGGAGTAGTAGAAGAGTCAACAGTGGATATCCCAAGGGACGTTAGGGTCGAGTCCTTTCAAGGTCCCGTAGAGACAGAGGTCAGCAGTGTCAAGAGTGATAGAGCACTCGAGCTAGAGTTAGAGCTCAATAAATTGGAAATGCGTGATAGGGAAGCAGAGCGAGAGTTGGAGGAGAAGAAACTGATGATTCACGAGAGAGTCGAGCTCGCCAAGATAGAGCTTGAGAGGGAAAGGTTAGGAAGGGAGGTTCCTCCAGAAGTCGTATAAAGGGCTAGACCGCCCTCACCACCCCGCGTGAAGGTACCCTGCTTTGATGAGAAACCAGTGGATACTTTCTTTTCTCATTTTGAAGCCTTAGCCAAAGGTGGAAGGGTCGACAAAAGGAAATGGGCAGGGCTTGTACACCCGGTTCTGACGGGAAAGGCCAGAGAGGTATTCCTATCAATGTCCTCCGCGGACCGATTGGAATATGACACCCTAAAGAGGGAGATTCTGGAAGGGTACAATCATGTACCTGAGCACTACCGAAAAAAATTAAGAGGTCGAAGAAAGAGGGAAAGCGAGACGTACAAAGAGTACGCGCGAGACCTCAGGACGCTCTTCGACAGGTGGTGCCAGTCCATCAAAGTAGACGGAGATTTTGGGAAACTCCGTGAGGCTATGCTGCTCGAAGCTTACGCTGATGGACTGCCAGAGAGCCTCAGGTTGTACCTGAGCGAAAGAGGAGTCGTGACACTCCATGAGGCTGCAGAGCACAGTGAAACATACACTGCAACTCATGCCTCGGTGACAGCACACATTGGCCGATCACAATACCAGGGTCTTGAGAGCAGGAGGAACCAGGGAAGTTCCGGGGATTCTCCGAGAACAGCAGAGACTCCTTATGATAAGGGAGGTCAGAAAGCCTTCAACCAATCGGGTTTGAACTTCGCCGGAAACTGTCGCACCTGTGGGAAGCGGGGGCACAAAGTAGATGACTGCTGGAAGAGGCCCACTGCAACCGTCAACTTAGTGGCACGGGGTCGGACGAAGGGATCCGACCACTGTGGGATAAGGGGAAATAGGCCCCTTGATATAGTGAAGTCTGACGGGGGAAACGAGGAGCAGTCAATGGACAGAGGCGGCGATAGGAAGGCAGATGGAACCAGGACAAAGGACGCGAGTGAGTTTGATGCCTTCATTAGCAAAGGCCAGGTTGCTCTAAAGAGTGGAAGGGGCAGGAGAGTTAAAATCCTGCGTGACACTGGGGCAGCCGTGACACTCGTTAGGGAAGGGATCCTGCCCTTCAATGGAAAAACGTCCACGGGACGAAAGGTTTTCGTCAGAAGTGTCGGGGCAGCACGGGATTTGCCTGTGAGCGTGCACCGCCTGACGATAACGAGTCACGTAGTCAATGGACTCGTGGAGGTAGGGGTGTTGCCGAAGTCGCATCCCTTGCCTGAAGGAGTTGATGTACTCCTTGGCAACGACTTAGCGGGAGTCGCCATCACAACAAGAGTTGTGGAACAGAAGCGACTTAAGTTGGAAATCTCCCAGGGGATGGAGGTCTCAGAAAGTCTCCCACGGTATACGGTCACCCAATCACGAGGTAGATTCGGTAGACAGGCAAGGGAGTATGAGAATAAGTTTCGACGTAGTAAGAATTTCAGAGAGCGGATGAAAGTGACGCAAGAGTTGGCGAGAGAGCATTCGCAACTGGTGCGAGAAGGTATGATGGTTTCGAAAGGGTCTGAAGGGAAGTTTCTGACAGGAGACAAGGTGTTGGTAGCAAAAACCAGTAATCCTTTGCAGTCAAACTTCTGTGGCCCCAAGGAGGTGTGGCGTCAAGTTGGGCCCGTGGAATACTTGCTCCACACCAGACCGACGGAAACGAACGAAAGTGTGCCATGTCAACATGCTGGAATGGTATCACTCTCACAAGCCTTCCGCTACACCTCAGTCAAATGGTAGGAAGACACCAACTTCTGGATTGAGAGTGCACGACCCAAAAGAGGGTTTCGGTGATCACTCTTTTGAGCCAGGTGTCTCGCCATGTCTCTCCTATTCGGAGGTGGTTGAGCACTTGATCTCACTCATCAGTTGTCTCAAGGGGAAGGAAATAGCTAGACTTGGGGCTATTTTCAAGGACATTGCATGTGCCCTCACCAATTTCGTTGAACACTAAGTGAGCGCAAGCTGTTGCAAATTGTCTGCCGCATTTGTGGGAAGTGTGAAGTAGAGTAAAGGAAAATTGGGAAGGTTAATTAACAAGAAGAGTTGATGACCTGACCCAAAAGGAACTTGTACAAGACAACTTTCATTTCAGTTTGGAGATGCACTTGGAAGGACTGGGTCAAGTCACTGACCACTGCATGCTTCATATTTCAGATAATGTTGTGATTTGCTTATGATATAAAGTTGCTACTTGTATTTGTCTGTCCTATCTCTGTTTAAATGGCCAGCCTAGTATAGAAGCCCAGCCATAAAATAGAAATGAATATTTGATTCCTATGATTCATTCCCTATGAGACTGTCAAGGGTGAAGAAGTGTGCAAAAATTTTAAGCACCTTTTGAAGTTATGGTAAAATTTTTGTTTCCAAGGGGGGAGGTGTGATGGTCCCCCATCTGTGAGTCCAGCCAAGCGATTCAAGGGAATGAATAGAGAGGGCAGCGATTGTTATCCAGGTCCCCCATCTGTGAACCCAGCAGCCACTTTGTTGTTAGATTCAGTGGAAAGGAAGAAATAGAGAGGGCCTCCATTGTTATCTAGGCCACATCATTGAGTCCAGCCAGGGGGTCGCCCCAGTTTGGCAATCAACATTCCTATGGGACAGTTTTCCAGACATCCATGTGCAGCGGAGCATGGTGTGTCGGACATTAAGGAGACATTAAGGAAGCATCCTGTCAGAGTCCTGTTAGAGACGTTAGCACATCAGTCCCCAGGGAATAGTTAATTATGGGGGAGTCAGCGACAATTTAGTCTGAGACTGCAGCTGCCTCCCAATCTGGGGGTGGGGTCAACAGGTCACCACGACGTGTCAGAACATGAGTGGCTCTCCCCCTCAGCATTGGAGTTCATCAAAAGCAACGAAGACCGGTCACCACTTCACTTCGGACTGACCATGCAAACGGAGCACAAGGCTCGCCCCAAAGTCCCTGCTGAGACAGAGTATTCCCTCCAACTTGTCTCAGAGGTGCCTGACCTTCAACGCTGCTGCCGTCACCCCTTTTGCTGCGACCAGAGACGAGTTCCCATCAACGCTGATTTTGCTATGAAGATATCATAGTTTGCCATTATTTGATTAAATCATTATTAATTGATTTCTCATGACCTCTTCTTCTGGTTTTGAGTGAAAGAGACAGCGCGAATGAAGGCAGTGACTGTTATGTGTGCAAGTCAGGCCTCATCCAACAATTGATTAATTACCATACCCCTATACCCAGAGGACGACTTGTAACAAGCCCGACACAGAGAATGAAGGCAGTGACTGTTATGTGTGCAAGTCAGGCCTCACCCAACTATTGATTAATTAAAATACCCCTAGACTCAGAGGACGACTTGTAACAAGCCCGACACAGAGAATGAAGGCAGTGACTGTTATGTGTGCAAGTCAGGCCTCACCCAACTATTGATTAATTAACATACCCCTAGACTCAGAGGACGACTTGTAACAAGCCCGACACAGAGAATGAAGGCAGTGACTGTTATGTGTGCAAGTCAGGCCTCACCCAACTATTGATTAATTAACATACCCCTAGACTCAGAGGACGACTTGTAACAAGCCCGGCACAGAGAATGAAGGCAGTGACTGTTATGTGTGCAAGTCAGGCCTCACCCAACTATTGATTAATTAACATACCCCTAGACTCAGAGGACGACTTGTAACAAGCCCGACACAGAGAATGAAGGAGGCACAGCACACTTATGCATGTTGTCAGCCACAACAACTCTGAATGATTCAGATCTTTGCTTCCATTTCTCTAGATGAATGTTATGTTATAGTCCGAGTCCACATCAGCTCTTGTGGCTCAAATTCATAATATGAATCTTTTTTATACTAACATTTAAGATTCATCCATAAAAACATAGTTTTGTAAAATATTTCTGGGCAGTCATGATGTTGATTATGGTTTCAACATGCAATAGAAAAAATAGACTTCCTCTAAATAAAATGTAAAATCCTTTGGCAAGCATACATATTTATGGGAACATTTTGTTTTTCTATGAGGGGAAAGGGGGTGGGGGTGGGGTGTGTGTGTGTGAAGAGAATATAACCTATCTTTATTTTCCTTACACTGATCAATATCTGCATCTTCATGATATTATTTGCAAATCTCCAGTTTAGTAATGTACTGACTCTTCGACATATCCAAGACAAAATGTTTACGGTGTGTGAAATGAGCGTCACAATACTGAAGTAACATTGCATGTCATGCTACCTTTCCATCACAGCATTGACAATTACTATGTGCACAAATGAAGCATGCTGAGAAAGACAGCAAAGTGCTGCAACAGAGTGGAAAACAAAGACTTGAAGTTTAAACAGACAATGTTCTTAAGAACTGAAAGAAACCATGTTAAAAACACCCCCAGAATTCCCCAAAGCAAAGGTATAATTGCACACATCGAACAAAGACCAAGGATATTGTGCTTATGATATGCAAAATCAAAAGACTCCCTACAAAGTGAAAAGTACTGGTAGCAATGCACACAGAAGTAACTGAGGTTGAAGAGATTGAGGTACAGTGCTTGGAACAATAGAGCTGCAGCACAGGTCCTTATGAAATTCATATCCAACTTATCTTCAGCTGAATAGACACAATGAAATAATGCCTACCAACCCATTACCTCAGATGGCATTTCAACATAAAATGAGCATTGCAAGAGCACGCACTCTCTTCAGTACGACTTAGACATTGTCACCGAGCTCGTCATGAACGTCTGGAGTCAACTGGTTCCACACAATAAACTGACCACAGGCTTATTTCACAAACCATAACTATTGCACAACACAATTTTGATTATGAATATCTTGAACAATTTTTGTCATAGGGAGAGCAACAACAGAGAAGTGAGCAATTTTGTTTCCACAGATCAACTGTAAGAGACATTGAAATATTCAGTACAGACAACACTTCTATACACAGACTTTTCCATGCAGAGGTGGGCATGCAGACATCTTCACATTATGACTCACAGTTATTACTCACAGTATGCACTGGTAAGTACAACAAGGTTTGAACAGTTCACTGTGATACAAATGTTGCAACACAAAGACTCGCATCTCTAGTTGTGTTTAAACTGAATAAAATCATCACCACAGGCAAGTTTGTTTAGATTGTTAAATGGTTGTTGGTGTTTTAACAAACAGATCAGTCAATTATGCTGCATATTTGACTTGGCAATACAACAGTTTGTGTACAATTCCCTGTTTTAGGACCTCGTCCAACTCATGCAGAAAAGATGAAATGTCAACACACATATCAAACACATGCACAATACATCCCTTCCTCAAAATCACCACCATGTATTAGACTCACACACCATGAGCACACATGTGCATGGGCATCCAGATCATGGGGGGTAAAAATAGATCACTTCACCAAAGGCAAACAACAAACACTTCCACTGACTACAGCATCATCACGACCTCTAAGCAGTGGCTTGAGCAGGACAAAAACTCATTTCAGTTTCTTGTGGTTGAGAGTGGTGGTAACCACGCCATTCGAAGAACTCTCCCTGAGCTTGCCAGCATGGAGGAAGTAGCTGTCCTTGAAGTCCAAAGTGGCGGTGACATGGTAACCCATGTTGGTGTAGGCAATGACGTACTCTGCTAAGGAGAACCCAGAAAAAGCTGCAAAAGAGACGAGGTATCCGAATCAGAGATTGCCAGAACAAAGCTTTGTACAGCTCAGAATGTAAGAGAGAGAGAGAGAGAGAGAGAGAGAGAGAGAGAGAGAGAGAGAGAGAGAGAGAGAGAGAGAGAGAGAGAGAGAGAGAGAGAGAGAGAGAGAGAGAGAGAGAGAGAGAGAGAGAGAGAGTGTGTGTGTGTGTGTGTGTTGTGAATGTATGCTTGTGTGCGTGAATGTATGCATGTGTGTGTGGTGTGTGAGTGTGCTTGTAATTGTGTATGTGTATGTTTGTGTGTGTGTATGTGTGCGTGTGCGCGCACGTGTGTGTGTGTGAGTGTAAAAATGTTTTTAATTCTTAAATAATCAAAGAAGATGACGTGCTTTTCCTTGTATCTGAAAAAAATTCATAACCTCTGCTCAGGAAATATGTATTTAAGTTAAACAGGGACACCCCATTCTATTCAAGTTCTAATTAATCAAGCTGCATTCAAAGATATTAAATATCACCTGCCACCATTTCAAGGCAAGTTCCAATTATACATTTGTTCAGTATTTATTGAATCCTTTTTGACTGGAACAAAATGTCCTGCTGTTTGAGATACAGACTGACACTAAGCAGTTCTTCAGGCCCAAAGACTGTGAAGCAGGGATGGTCAGAGTGGCTGCACAGCAAGATGCCACTGCAGAGCAACTGAGCAAGGCTCCAGGCACAATGTCACTCAAAGCCTCAAAGCCCTCTGCCAGTCTCAGCAAAGCATCAACACCAAGGTCTGTTTAGGGTGATCACATGTCCAGTATATATCAATCAAAATTGCCTGAATTAGCATGAGCAGGTGAAGCTTTTGTCCCACACTTTTATTTAGACAGCTCAATATTTCATGATCCAAAACGTTTTCTGGGATAGCCCTGAGCCAGGGTTTCAGTTTTTTGTGTTGAGACCCATAAACAAAAAGGACAGATGAATAGACAAAGTAAATTTTACATATCACCACTCTGGTCACCAAGTCCATTGACAAGCAATACAATAATTGTCAATACCTCAAACTTATGTAAGTCACAAATTTAAATTATAAATGTATTAAATCAATTTTTTATCAAACAGATCTGGTTGCATGAGCACCAGCAATTTGAAACACTCAAACAGGACAACAAACAAGGAGTCAATTTCAAATTAAGTGAAATCACAAATAAATAAGCTGGGTATTTTGCTTGGGTCGCCAGACAAAGATTCATGTGTTAATCATATAATACTGCTAGAAAAGAGACGCATATACTTTTAAACAAGAAGGGCAAAGCCCATACGACTCACATGCTTGACCTTGACCTTTACATGACATTGACCTTCAGGTGACCTTCAAGGTCAAGGTCAAACAACTAAACCTACCAATGACATCATACACTAAGAAATGCTTTACACTTTTTTCCTACCAAAATACATGTGACCTTGACCCAAGGTCAAGGTCATCCAAGGTCATGCAACACAAGCTGTTAATTCAAGACATAGGAAGCACAATGGTGCTTATTGGCACTTTCTACCATGAGATATGGTCACTTTTAGTGGTTCATACCCCATTTTGGTCACATTTCATAAGGGTCAAAGTGACCTTGACCTTGACGATATGTGACCAAATGTGTCTCATGATGAAAGTATAACATGTGCCCCACATAATTGTTAAGTTTGAAACAGTTATCTTCCATAGTTCAGGGTCAAGGTCACTTCAAAATATGTATACAATCCAACTTTGAAGAGCTCCTGTGACCTTGACCTTGAAGCAAGGTCAACCAAACTGGTATCAAAAGATAGGGCTTACTTTGCCCTATATACCATAAATAGGTGAGGTATCCAATCTCAAAAACTTTAGAGAAAATTGAGAAAATGTGAAAAATGACTGTTTTTTAGACAACATTTATGGCCCCTGCGACCTTGACCTTGAAGCAAGGACAAGTCACTATGTATGTTTTTTGAGGCCTTGTCATCATACACCATCATGCCAAATTGGGTGTTGATAGACTTAATAGTCTCCGAGAAAAATCCAACGTTAAAGTTTTTCACGGACGCCCGGACGCCCGGACGCCCGGACGCCCGGACGCCCGGACGGACGACACGGGTGAGTACATAGACTCACTTTTGCTTCGCATGTGAGTCAAAAATCTTTGAAGATTTTAAGGGATTTTTCCTGAATTTATAGCAGCTAGAATGGAAGGCAACTTAGAGAAGTTAAAGTCAAAGTGGAGTATTCTTTCTTGGGAATGAGTTATGTTAGACAAGTATGTTGATGTAGTTGTATGTACATGATGAGATCTAATGCCTGTGATCTATCTTTACTGACTGTACTCTTCCATGCAATTAAAGCCAGTGGGAAGGGGGGCGGCCAAGCTGGAGGCAACAAGCAGGGCTCCTAAAACTGTCATCTTGATGTAAACAGAATCATCTTCATTACTGCTATCTAGTCAACCTACTAAACTCACAAAGGAAAAGGTAACTTAAAAGAAAGGGTTTCCTGTTTTCTCCCATAGACTCTAGCCTCTTGCAGACACTGTTGTATCTCCATAACAAAGAAGAACAATCAAGCGCTTCTGTATTTAGTCATTACTGAAAGCAACACTTCACAATATTTCTAGTCCCTATGCTAGCATGGGTAGTGTTACCAATGAATGAGAAAGCCTCTTTGGTAGACAGCAAATACAAATCAATCAGTAAAGCGAATCAAACACATGAAAAAACAGATAAAATACCTTCTGCACTGCTTAAAGGCTGCTAAGAGAAAATAAGAAGGAAACCAATGCACTGCCATGCCATAGAGATCTTTGTAAACACAACCAGATTTTTATGAGACATGATTAGCAACTCCTGCATAAAACATGCTTAGTAGACAATGCAGGCAGTTGGGATACTACATATTCATGATTCTCAGAGGAAGATTAGAAAGAGCAGAAGAGATGGGAAGTTATGAGTGGAATGGGATGGTTGGGGAAAAAATAGGTTCACGCACACACACACGCACGTATGCACACACACATAACAGCACAGATAGGCATACAGGCGCAGAGGCAAGGATACAGACAGGCAGATGGATGGGAGAACAAAGCAGGGAAAACTAACAGGAAGAAGCGTGGCCTGTGATGTTTCTCTTCTTTTGGTTTGAAGTTTAAACATTCAATGCATTTAACCTCCAGGTGCTCCTTCTAAAATTTCCCCTCTCAAACACAATGCTCCAAACTTAGCAGTCAAGCAATGGCCTGGGGCAGGTCGACCCAAGTTGGGCTTTGCAGGAGCAATCTGAAAGCACCATGCGTGAGACTGGAGGCGCATTTTGTTTCAAAAGGTGCAGAAAATATTCAGAGATGAGCACTCACACTCGTGAAGCCCAAACTTTTCTCCTACATAAACGCTCTTCTGTTAACATCTTGAATACCTTTCACAACAACAAAAACCTTGCCTCTAGTTCTGCAAATGACTCTTTCAAATTGCTGCTGTAAAACCCATCTCTGCTCAGCCTGATGTCCTCATTAAAATCCAGACAATGAGTTTGAGCAGGAAGAGTGGCGAGCTAGCCCACACTTTCACTGGGCAGCAACGGGTAGTGTAGGAAAGGTGGTTTGGATTAAGAGTGGCATCAAATGACATCATCATTCTTTAAACATGAATCTAGGGATGACAAGTTATTGAATGTTTAGAAACTACATTATCATGTATGTTTGACAATGATATTATCAATCAGAAAGACAGAGACATCAGGCTCACCATAGGGTTCACAGAGTACTCTGTGTTTGTAGAAGAAGAGCAGTAGTATCCCTGTTGCCGCCATTATGGACACAAACATCGCTTTCTTCCACCAGTAGGACCGCTGCTCCTGAAAGCAGAAGTAACGTGGGTAATGAAGCAATTCATCTTGCGCTCTCTCAAAGAAAGAAAACTCATGATCAAAGAGGCAGCATATGAAACATTAACAGCAGGCACTAGGAGAAAGGAGCTGAAGGGGGGCAGGTGAGTAAAAGGAAAGATGAAGGTGGGAAAAGAGGATCAAAATGGTTTTAGATGATGACAAGATGGATGGATGGTGTTGTACGGCCTATCAGCCGCTGTAGGCTATGTAAGGCCATTAGGCACCACAATCACTAGAATCAAGTAATAGCAAATCAAGTCACGGTGTCCCTATTTATTCGCCTCTTACGAATCGCGTAGGGAGACGCGGTGGGTCAATTCTCACCCCAAACCCACAGGGGGAAGATGATGACAATACAATACAGAACAATTTAATCTGACAGAAAGAAAAACCTTACACTCACCTCTGCTGTCAATTTGTCCTGACGGGTCCACTTGAATATGATTGTGTTGGACAGCATGTAGCATAGCGATGCTACCATGAAGACGATGAATATTTTTTCATGTACAGCTGGAAGAAAAAGGGACAATCAAATCATGACCAAAAGGTCATGCAGCATAGTATGGTGGTGGTGGTGTTTTACAGCATATCAGCCTTTGTAGGGCTATGTAAGGCCACTAAGCAAGAAAATCACTTGAATAGTTTAAATGCAAATCAAGTCACAATGTTCCTAGTTATTTGCCTCTTACTGTGGGTATATTCTGACCCCCAACTCACAGAATGAAGCTCAGTATTACAGCTTTCAAAGGAAATAAACTGCATGTCCTATGTCCAGTTAGGTTTCAATGCATTCTTGTGATGAATGTAGTTCTGCCATTACTCGTCATCTTGCATGCAAAATCATCAGATGTCATTCGGCATCACATTTCAAATCACCCTATACATTCTTTTAACTCACGGAAGTCGTATTGCTAAAAATATCGTGATAGGCGGCCTCCTGCCAGAGTCGTATCGTGAGATTGTTTGCGATGCAATTGCAAATTTTTCCCTTTCACCATAACGGTCTAAGGGAGGTAAATCTTGTTAGCCTATATAGCTGAAGGAATTTGCAAGCAGATTTACTTCCCTTTAGAACATATTTTCGACTGATGATTCGAAATTGTAAGCTTTAGGCATGTGGTGTGTATGTTGACAAAAAGGCGGGAAAGCGTACTGCAAAACGTTTGATCTTCCAATTCTATGAACAAATACTTTGATTTTGTTGATTGCTAGCCTCCATCTGCTTGTATTTGTCTGTACTAAATGTTTAAACACATTTGCATTACTTGGATATTGATATTTAAAGTTTCTCATTTTCTAGGTGCTTGTACGCTTCCCATAACAGCTAGTGAACAAATTTTTTTCTACTTTTTCATTTGTGTGCATGTACACACTCAATTCTATGGTATGTAATTTATAATTAGCATTTTTAATCTCTTAGATTATTCTTTGAATGAAAAGAGTAAAAAACAAGCTTTCATTTGATTTATAATTAGTATTGTTATCTTATGCCTTTGTTTCTTTATTATATTCTTGAAAATGCATGAAAAACTTACGATCCCGGAGAACGATCACAATATTTAGCCACTACTCCAGTGAGTTAACTAAAGAGCTAATGTACCAATGATGAGGATCATTTGAGAGTAGTGAAAGGCATTGCTGGAATAAAAATAAAACGAATTCATGAAATGGTACAATGGCCTTAGCAAAACAAGACAAGATCTCAACTTCAAAGTGTCCATCACTATAATGCTTCAAAGCACATTTTCCTGTGAAAGGCAATGCAAAGTGAAATCACAAAAGCCCTTAATGACAAGATTCAACAAGAAGGGCAAAGCCCATACGACTCACATGCTTGACCTTGACCTTTATATGACCTTGACCTTCAGGTGACCTTCAAGGTCAAGGTCAAACAACTAAACCTACCAATGACATCATACACAAAGAAATGCTTTACACATTTTTCCTACCAAAATACATGTGACCTTGACAAAAGGTCAAGGTCATCCAAGGTCATGCAACACAAAGCTGTTAATTCAAGACATAGGAAGCACAATGGTGCTTATTGGCACTTTCTACCATGAGATATAGTCACTTTTAGTGGTTCACTACCCCATTTTGGTCACATTTCATAAGGGTCAAAGTGACCTTGACCTTGATGATATGTGACCAAATGTGTCTCATGATGAAAGTATAACATGTGCCCCACATAATTATTAAGTTTGAAACAGTTATCTTCCATAGTTCAGGGTCAAGGTCACTTCAAAATATGTATACAATCCAACTTTGAAGAGCTCCTGTGACCTTGACCTTGAAGCAAGGTCAACCAAACTGGTATCAAAAGATAGGGCTTGCTTTGACCTATATACCACTTGTAGCTAAGGTCGCCATTCTCAATAACGTGGGAGAAAATTGGGAAAATGTGAAAAATGACTGTTTTTGAGACCACATTTATGGCTCCTGTGACCTTGACCTTGAAGCAAGGTCAAGTCACTATGTATGTTTTTTGAGGCCTTGTCATCATACACCATCATGCCACATTTGGTGTTGATAGACTTAATAGTCTCCGAGAAAAATCCAACGTTTAAGTTTTTTACGGACGGACGGACGGACGACACGGCTCAGTACATAGACTCACTTTTGCTTCGCATGTGAGTCAAAAACGCAGAAACTATAAACCTGATGCTAAAAAAACCAAACACCAACTTTTACCTCTTGCAACTTCACTTTCCACTGACACACTAGCAGACTCACGGTAGTTTCACTTTCCAATGACACACTAGCAGACTCACGGTAGTTTCACTTTCCACAGACACACTAGCAGACTCACGGTAGTTTCACTTTACACTGACACACTAGCAGACTCAAGGTAGTTTCACTTTCCAATGACACACTAACAGACTCACAGTAGTTTCACTTTCCACAGACACACTAGCAGACTCACGGTAGTTTCAATTTCCAATGACACACTAGCAGACTCACGGTAGTTTCACTTTCCACTGACACACTAGCAGACTCATGGTAGCTTCACTTTCCACTGACACACTAGCAGATTCACGGCAGTTTCACTTTCCCCTGACACACTAGCAGACTCACTGTAGTTTCACTTTCCACAGACACACTAGCAGACTCACGGTAGTTTCACTTTCCACTGACACACTAGCAACCTCACGGTAGTTTCACTTTCCACAGACACACTAGCAGACTCACGGTAGTTTCACTTTCCACTGACACACTAGCAGACTCACTGTAGTTTCACTTTCCACAGACACACTAGCAGACTCACGGTAGTTTCACTTTCCACTGACACACTAGCAGACTCACGGTAGTTTCACTTTCCACTGACACACTAGCAGACTCGCGGTAGTTTCACTTTCCACTGACACACTAGCAGACTCACGGTAGTTTCACTTTCCACTGACACACTAGCAGTCTCACAGTAGTTTCACTTTACACTGACACACTAGCAGACTCACGGTAGTTTCACTTTCCACTGACACACTAGCAGACTCACAGTAGTTTCACTTTCCACTGACACACTAGCAGACTCACGGTAGTTTCACTTTCCACTAACACACTAGCAGACTCACAGTAGTTTCACTTTACACTGACACACTAGCAGACTCACAGTAGTTTCACTTTACACAGACACACTAGCAGACTCACGGTAATTTCACTTTCCACAGACACACTAGCAGACTCACGGTAGTTTCACTTTCCACTGACACACTAGCAGACTCACGATAAATTCACTTTCCACTGACGCACTAGCAGACTCACGGTAGTTTCACTTTCCACTGACACACTAGCAGACTCACTGTAGTTTCACTTTCCACTGACACACTAGCAGACTCACAGTAGTTTTAATTTCCACTGACACACTAGCAGACTCAAGGTAGTTTCACTTTCCACTGACACACTAGCAGACTCACGGTAGTTTCACTTTCCACTGACACACTAGCAGACTCACAGTAGTTTCGCTTTACACTGACACACTAGCAGACTCACAGTAGTTTCACTTTACACTGACACACTAGCAGACTCAAGGTAGTTTCACTTTCCACTGACACACTAGCAGACTCACGGTAGTTTCACTTTCCACTGACACACTAGCAGACTCACAGTAGTTTCGCTTTACACTGACACACTAGCAGACTCACGGTAAATTTACTTTCCACTGACACACTAGCAGACTCACGGTAGTTTTCTCTGTTGGAAATGTATGCCACCAGGGTAAGGCAGGCATCCTCAACGATGTTGAGAAAGAAGTTGAGTCTGACGCCAAACCGGAAGAGGCCATGGTGCTTCTTGCTGATGATGGACAGCCTGGACATGTAGTGGTTGTAGTGGATGAGGGCCACAGCAAACCGAGGAGTGGAATGCAATGCAATGCAGGTTCGCCAGATGTAGGTCTGTGGCTGGATCCCTGTTACAGCGCTGATAGAGGGAACTAGGTTGGTCACCTGAAAGTAGGCAGAGGCTCACACTCAACAGCTACCAATAGATGTCCCCCTCATCAGCTAGTAAGTGTGGTAATGGATGTGTAAAGGCTTGTTTTGAGGCAGTAGTAATAATATAATCTAACCAATCAGGACAAAGAACTAGCCCAAAGCTGCGTCTTGATTGGTTAGATAAGACTGCTACGAACACTTGGAACTGGTTACTTATAAGCTAAAATGGAATTTCATCATCTCGGGTTGTGTTAAACTGATCATGAACTACTCAGTGTACAGGTCTACATAATTCCTGACACATGTTCTTGTCTTATATAGAATTCTACAAGATGCATAACAATTTTACTCATGAGTCTCCCTATCTGTTTATTCGTGCATAATTAACCCCCCCCCCCCAAAAAAAAAAAAAAAAAAAAAAAAAAAAAAAAATTAAAAAATATCATAACAATAGAGATGCAATGCTCTACAATGATAAGTATTATTTTTAAGTTGTGGTTACAGTAACATAGAGAAAAAAAGGGGTTAGTCTAAATTTTTGTTTTTGTTTTAGAAGAGGTAGGATTGAACGTATATTAAATTTCTGATTTGCTGAAAATGCTTTTTCAATTGTAAATAGTGGATTCTCTGAGTGCTCAAAGGGTAGGAAAGACGGGACAGCATGCAGTTAGTTGACATCAAATCCCCCCCCCCCCCCCTTGGGTGGGGTGGGTGGGTGGGTGGACCTTACAGACATAACCGATAGAAGTAGATTGAATTGAAAATGGGTGGTATGTACAGGGAAAACTAACCACTGCACCTCAATAACCATTTCTGCAAATTCTACAAATCTTTTCTGGTGATCACAAACAATCTCAAGACCATCTTTGAAATAGCAGAAATAACTACAACCTGAACACTCAAGAACAGGAAACCAAAAGAACACACCCTCCCACACACTGTTCCAACACAGCTCATCAGCCACTTAAACCATCATCTCCATTTCTGAGTGTACCTTATGCAAGTTCCTGTGTAGCGAGAGTGCAGATTTCCTGTGTAGCAAGTGAATGCATTGCATTACAGCCACACCCGTTGCTCTCTCTTTTTCAGCACCCCCTCTTCTCTCAGAAATTTTCTCTATCCATCAACAGAAGTCCAAGATCAAACTTAACACACTCTCTCTCACAGTGCTGTGTATATATGTTACAGGGAATAAGAAAATTTAGGGAATAAGCTTAATCCCTGAAATTTTAAGGGAATAGGCTTATTCCCTGTTTCAACTGGGGAGTAAGCTTATTCCCTAAACAAATTAGGGATTTAGCTTATTCCCTGAAATAGGAGGTCGTTTTTTTGCCTTATTCCCTGATTAG
>JAWQFJ010031392.1:0-18126 GCA_034096865.1 Theodoxus fluviatilis
CATTGTGTTGAAACTTATCACTCTTGACCAATTTGATTATTTGTTGATTAAAGCTGAATTTTAATTTGATTTTCTGAAGCCCAGTCATTCATTTGCGTCCAATTGTCATCCTTGTGCGAATGGTTTTGATTGGAAGGTGCCAAGTAGTACGGAATTCCCTAGACATTTAACGAGCCACAGAAAAGATTAATAATCTTTTAATACTACTTGTGACCCTGGTGTTGTGGCGTGGCGTGGAACTCTTGCTTTCCTGCATCTCAGCTCCTTCAGGAAAACAAACAAACGCACACACAAAAAACCCTCAAGCGGATGGTGGGAATTTGTGAAAGGGGTAGTGGTGGTGAAGAAATCGGAAGAATGTTGAGGCTACCTTCCCGTGAAGTTCTCATGCATACAATTATGCCAGATAGAAAATGTAGGAGGGAGAGCTCGTTCGAACCGTTACAACAATATTGGGGGAGAAGCAGACCAGCCTATGCATACGTGCCTATCGAAGAACACAATGGCCTGGTTCATTTGTCATTCCGTTGACAGTCGAACCACTTGGCTCTTGCAGTCCAGGCCTACCAAAAATCTTTATTCGGCGTCAGTGGCGTACCATCTACGACAGAATCACGACCAGAAAAGGTCGGTCTAGAACAGCGCGCTGGTTTTGACGGACAACCCGACAGTCATTGTCGACGTCACCGAGTACACGTGAGTCGGTCAGGTCGCCCTCTGACGTCAGACCAGCGTCACCAGGGCAAGCCTTGCACTTCCAGAAGCAAACTGGGGCATCAGTTGATGGCCCGGATGTGCAAATGTCTGAATGAGGCGCCTCCAAGTGCAAGCTTGCCTCTTACTAGTCTTAGTGATCAGCTTCAAAAGAAACATGCAATGCTGCGTTATGGTCATTGAGGACGTGTGTTGCAGTTTCACTTTCTAAGGGTGAAATGATTTGATGGTTCAAAAGTGAAATGGAGATGGTACTGCCTGTTAAAGTAACAACAGACAATACTACATCTCAGCAAGAGTTGCCTGGTACAAGTAAAGACAAAACTCAGTCTTGACCCAAACTCTCAGTCTCTATCAAAGATACGAGCAATTTTCAATACTGTAGATAGTGTGTTTTACTTTTGGAAATGGTGGCAATACAGAGACAACTATTGACTGAACTGCACATATACAATTCCTATGATGCATGGTAAAGTATGGTGCACTGAACCATATTTTCCATAGAAAATTCCATTCACCAGCTGCTCAGCATAGCCTTTGATACAGGACATTAGATTAGGGGTTACAACACTCTATTTTTGCTTGCAGCAAAGAAAACAAAGATTTCAATAGGCTAGGCAGGTGCACTGCACTCCTGGTATGTTTAATATATTTTTAAAAAACGTTCTGCTGTGTGTGTGGTCAGTCTCTACAGTACACTACACTTTTAATATGATGCCAACATCTTTGAATAACTGCCAGATCTTTTGAGCTAAAGGTTTATTGTTCATTATATTCATCATGTATAGCAACTAATTGCCTATATCTGTGGCTCAAGCTGTTTTACACTTTAACCCCTGATTGTTGGGCCATGATGAAAACTTTCCTAGCACCTGACGAAAACCCAATTCGACAGATACTCCTTGCAGTGGCACACGACACTAAAGGGAGAGGTGGCCGTTTCATACATCCCTACAGAGCCCGTCTTTACCTTTTGATCCCCCACCCACCCCCAAAAAATCTTTTTTCCTGGTCATTCACCCGACCCAAAATCTTACTGCCAAATCTACTTTTTTTTACTTGCTGGAACACACACACACACACACACAAATAGCACACACCTCAAATGTGTAAATCCTTCACTAGAATCCATAATAACTTCAGATAAATTTATTGTGTATAAAACATCATTTTCCTAGCGTATGATATATAAGACTATTTTCCCCCCATGGCAAATATCCTTTTTACATGTCAAAGAAATGGGAAAAAAAGTTTCCTGCCTACCTACCCCTTTTTTTCTCTGTGTTACCTAAAACAATTTAATTAGGGCTAAGGAAAGCAACTTGGACCCTGCTTCAGTATATTGGACTCAACATGATAAAGATAAAATTTGGGATAAGAAAAAAAAGCCTTCCTGGTCAAATTGTGTTCAGAGAAATACACACCGGTGAACATTAAGAACTTAAACTAGAAAAAGTCAAGACAGGGGTTGTATGCCAGGCTATCTTATTGTGTAAATTATAAAAGAAAGTGTAAACAGCATACATCAAAGAAATCAAGAACAACATCAGCAAAACACCTATTATTAGTATCAACAAATCAAGTCAATAGATGGTGTGACCACCCTGGGCACAGAGTATCTCCATCAGCCTGCGTGGCATGGTATCAAAAAACAAAACCAACATTAGCATCAACAAATCATGTCAGTACACTGTGTGACCACTCTGGGCATGGAGCTAATGCTGTCTGGCTGCATGGCATGGAGAGCACCATCTCATTCAGCTGTCTCTGAGGGATGGCGTCCCATTCCTGCAACAAAGCTGCCCGCAGTTCTGTCCTCGACCTGGGGGGTGGGTTCCTCTGTGGAAGCCCCATACATGTTCAATAGAGTTTATGTCTGGGGAGAAGGGCGGCCACTCCAACACTTCCACATCTTTGGTCAACAGGGAGCTGCAAGTTTGCATGAGCAATGTGAGGTCTTGCGTGGTCCTGCATGAAGGTGACTTCAGGATGGTCTTGAATGTATGGAAGGACATGTTGTCACGATTTCCTGTCTGTAGCGCTCGGCATTAAGGGGGGACATGGCGTACAAAAAAGGATTAATAGAAAATAAATCATAACTCAGCAAAAATGAAAGTTATGCTAATGAAATTTTATACAGAATACAAACACACTGGAAGGTATATTCAAACAATATTTTATTGCTGAAGACTTAGAGTTAGATGTTCATGTGTTATAGCAAAATGACTGAAAAATAAACATACCAATTTTCTCCCCTCCGTCAAATTTTAATAAAAACCTTTTTATGATCAGCAATGATTGTAAACAAAGAAGAAGGTCTATATTACTCAATAAGATATAATAAGTGGATTACTAACACTTATAAATAATTTTAATCATGTTATGCCGGGAGCACTTTTTTTTGTTACTTGTTCTAAATTCCACTAAAATTGGAGAAGTTATAACATTTTGAAAAATCAAACTGACTAGAAATGAGAGGCAAACCATGCATTTCTGATACCATTCCTATGTCCGCTGAGCCTTGTTTGCCAGGAGGGTTGGCATGTGTGCCGAAAGAAATGCTTGAAATATACCTAGATACAGTATCTCCAAATCTCTGAGTGAAAAGCTACAAGTTTCATTGCTAATTTTTTTCTTGCTTTTTATTACTATAATAATTTTTTTTAATACTCCAAGCTTCAAAACACTGGCCTGGCATTCCATTCCTTCATTTCGAGCAAGTCATCAAGCCCCTATCATTGAACAGTGTGTGACGAAGACATTATAAATAATTTCTTTTCTACCTCATTCTACCACTTATGGATTGATGATAGTATGGGGTTTTATTCTACAACAGTCTATGGCTTATCTCCATACACAGAGGCAGTGACTGGGGGCTGAGGGGAAAAAAGAAACCTGCTCAGCAGATAATTAAGGGGAGGTAATTCATTCAGACAAGAAGTTTGATCACCACTATGACATAAATAAAATCAATACTGTTCAGAGATCAACCAAATAAGATAGGTTTGCCAAATTTAGGAAATAATTTGCAATAATCTTGAATGTACATGTAAAGTTGCACAACAGATGTGAAATTCAAGTTCTTACATTCATTAATGTGGAATCTAACATTTTGATTGGGGATGTCCTTCATTTACTCAGGTATTCAAAAAATTATCCAAACAGTTATCAACATTAAACTGATGCCATGACACCCAATCAAGCATCAGTAGCACTCAAAAGCAGTCCATCCTTGTGGACATGCCATTCCAACCATCCAACGGGTCTGGGAATATGATGATGTCAGACATCACTTATTTGACCATGACACAGAGAAACGTGCTGTGTCTGGCACTGGAACCGTATTGCAACCTGTCAAATGGTTGTATACATGCTGCACCAGCTCTGAAACATTTGCTGTGCGGAAGAAGCACAGGGCACATGCAAAAGGACGTGCAGAAAAGCTGTCAAAGTCTGAAGCCAGCCTGGCATACCTGCCTGAGGAGGGAGGAGCATTTGTGACAGCACCATCCTCTGCACGCTGCCTCATGTCAGGGGAGACTGTACCTTGTACTGCAACAGCGGCAGCTGCTGGAGACACAGATGGTGAAATCCCTGAAGTCTGGAAGCGTCCTGGACCCATTGAAGGTACCCTGGGTGGAAGACTCGTCATAACATTCTTTGTCTTTTGTGCTAGAAATGCCGGGCACTGAGCTCGGTGCCTGGCCAGAAACTGTGGTGTGTGGAAAAACTCACGGCATCCCTCACACTGCTGGCACCTGGGAGAGACAAAGGATCGTCCCCGCAGACTGTCAGCAGCACGAGACACGGAATGGCGAGCTGCCTTCAGGGAGTTGAATCTACGACGAAAAGACTCCCCTGCCTGCCCTATTACACTCGGGGGTCGACTGCTGGACACTGCTGGGGACATCTCTGTCCTCATCCACAGTCCTCTCATGGAACCTGACGACAGTCCCTGTCCAGGCTGCCAGCCACTACCATCAGGACCCTGCAGGGCAGGCTTTCTGGTGACTGGAGAAGTGGTCGTCCTTGGCTTGGAGGCCACAGGGGAACTCGGGTGTCTCCCAGTGGTGTCGGCACTCTGGCGCTCGATCTGACCAACCCTGGTGTCAGCTCCAGCCACGGAGTGGTCCGAACTTCCGGAGGAGGGGCAGGGCAGATCTGCCTGTGCAGAAGTCAGGTGAGGAGACTGGCAGGCTGAGCCTGGTGTGCAGGAGCTCTGGGAGGGGCTGGGCTGGACTTCTGGAGTGCTCCCACTAGAGGCAGTGCCCCTGCTGGTGCCCGGCTTTTCCTGGCAACTCGGTGGTCTCGGGAACTCCTCTCTCTCTCCTGCATTGCCACTGTCTCTACTCTCCTTCCTTGATTTTTCTTCACTGCCAGTCCTTGTAGAAGCAACCAATCCCTCTTTTGGCTCTTCATCAGAGACTAGGTCAACTTCCATATGTGCCTCTTTTTCATCAGCTTTTCTCTGAGGGTTTCCCCTTTCACTCTCATCAACATCAATGACAACCTCTGGCTGGGATAGTGATGATACAGAAGATGATGTTTCAGTGGAATTCTTCCCATCTGATGTGGAAATCTCATTAGTAGGGGTGGTATCACCAAACCCATGTGAAGAGGAAAAACCAAAATAAGTCTGCCTTGTATCCCCTTCAGATACTCCTAGTTGATACCCATGGACAGCAGGTGACACAGGGTGGTATCCAGGAGAATCTTGCGAAGTGGGTGGATGATCCTCGGCCAGCACGCTGACCATCCCAGCACTTGTGTCCACAGCACCCCCATGACAGGTGACAATATGTTTTCGGATGGCGGCCTCATCCATGGCAACGTAGGCACACAGTTGGCACTGCAGGAACTGCATCTCATTGAAGTGCATGTTGCGCATGTGGTTGTAGACGTTGCCTGGCGTCTTGAAGGGCATGTTGCACAGGTGGCACCTGTATGAGTGGTCCATGCTGAAAGCACAGGAAGGACATCAGATGCTTGTCATATCAGCTTAAAATGCATTACTGCAAGGGGGAATTTTTTTTTTTTTGTATAACTATTAATGAACTTCAAACTGAACATCCAGCTGGCAAACAGCCGCATTAAGTTTCACATAAGAAAGCTTTTGGAATGTGGAAGCACTATTGAAACACATGTGCAAAACTAGGAATACAAAATATTCACTATGCAGACCTGCCAACCCACCATCATGCCAAAGAGTAGCATCCAGAGCTATTTGGAGTAGCATTGAAGGAATAGGCGTAGCAGAGGTTGGGGGGGGGGGAAGAGATAAGGCTGTGAAGGCGGCGTGATAAGCTGAACCGGCGGCCTCAAAGCGAAGAGGGGGGGGGGGGGGAAGAAATAAGGCTGCGAAGGCGGCGTGATAAGCTGCACCGGGCCCGGCGTGAAAGCAGGGGGGGGGGGGGGGGGGGGGGGGGGTGTTCTCCATCACGGTAAAAAGTTCAAGCACACGGGAAAAGCGTAGTTTTTATGGACAAGCGTAGCAGCGTAGCAAGCATGTCAAAAGCGTAACATACTACGCCTAAAGCGTAGCATTTGGCAGGTCTGACTATGTGTTCATGTGAACAAGGTGCATTGAATGCAATTTTCAACACTGATACCTCTTTGGCATTAAACAAACCCACATTCAAGTCAATCTAATGTCTGCCGTTTCCAGGTAAATGACTTGCATAACAGAGATAAATGGACATTTCTTTAAAAATTCAAACTTTCATTTCATTTCCAAAGTGCTGCAGCACAAAGCTAACAAGAAGGGCAAAGCCCATACGACTCACATGCTTGACCTTGAACTTTATATGACCTTGACCTTCAGGTGACCTTCAAGGTGAAGGTTAAACAACTAAACCTACCAATGACATCATACACTAAGAAATGCTTTACACATTTTTCCTACCAAAATACATGTGACCTTGACCCAAGGTCAAGGTCATCCAAGGTCATGCAACACAAAGCTGTTAATTCAAGACATAGGAAGCACAATGGTGCTTATTGGCAATTTCTACCATGAGATATGGTCACTTTTAGTGGTTCACTACCCTATTTTGGTCACATTTCATAAGGGTCAAAGTGACCTTGACCTTGATGATAAGTGACCAAATGTGTCTCATGATGAAAGTATAACATGTGCCCCACATAATTATTAAGTTTGAAACAGTTATCTTCCATAGTTCAGGGTCAAGGTCACTTCAAAATATGTATACAATCCAACTTTGAAGAGCTCATGTGACCTTGACCTTGAAGCAAGGTCAACCAAACTGGTATCAAAAGATAGGGATTACTTTGCCCTATATACCATATATAGGTTAGGTATCCAATCTCAAAAACTTCAGAGAAAATTGAGAAAATGTGAAAAATGACTGTTTTTTAGACAACATTTATGGCCCCTGCGACCTTGACCTTGAAGCAAGGACAAGTCACTATGTATGTTTTTTGAGGCCTTGTCATCATACACCATCATGCCACATTTGGTATTGATAGACTTAATAGTCTCCGAGAAAAATCCAACGTTAAAGTTTTTGGACGCCCGGACGCCCGGACGGACGAAACGGGTGAGTACATAGACTCACTTTTGCTTCGCATGTGAGTCAATAAAAGTGGAAAAATCCTAAGGGAAATGAACTCACTGGAGTCGTGGCTAAATATTGTGATCGTTCTCTGGGATCATAAGTTTTTCGTGAATTTTCACAAATATAATAAAGATACCAAGGCATAAGATAACAATACAAATTATAAATCAAATGAAAGCTTGTTTTTTACTCTTTATATTCAAAGAATGATCTAAGGGATTAAATATGCTAATTATGAATTACACACCATAGAATTGAGTGTGTACATGCACAAAAATGAAAAAGTAGAAAAAAATCAGTTCACTAGCTGTTATGGGAAGCTTACAAGCGCCTAGAAAATGAGAAACTTCAAATGTCAATATCCAAGTAATGCAAATGTGTATAAACATTTAGTACAGATAAATACAAGCAGATGGAGGCTAGCAATCAAGCAAATCAAAGTATTTGTTCATAGAATTGGAAGATCAAATGTTTTGCAGTACGCTTTCCCGCCTTTTTGTCAACATACACACCACATGCACAAAGGTTAGGATTTCAGATCATCAGTCGAAATATAGTCTGAAGGGAGGTAAATCTGCTTGCAAATTCCGGTTGGGCGGTTGGTCGTCAACCTTGACCTCCTTCGGCAGCTTCTGCAGCCAGACTGGTGCCAAACGTATCGCTCCGCGTTCCTGTGGACCACACCAGCGAGGCCGAGAGGGGGACTCTGTCGACTGGGCAACCCAGGATCTCCATACACGCTGCCCAGGCTCGCGCCCTGGAGAGGTCACTTCAGTGCCGCTGTTTTACAGTGGCAGAAACAACTCGGGAGACTGCAGTTATGAGTTATAAGTCCAGAGTGATTGGCGTTCACTCGGACGCTACGGGTTGTCTTCGACGGTGGGAGGAACCTTTGCAGTTCCACTGGTCAGCTACCGCCCGCCTCAAGCCGGGCATTTAACAGAGTGCGCTGCCGCTCAACCCCAGACTGACCAAACGTGGAGCATACGCCATGGTCTCACGAGACTGACAGATGCCAAAGAAGAAGATGGTCACAGATAGCAGCACACAGAATCATTTGATGTTAATGGGCTGATTTAACTAATATATGCAAAATGGCTTCAGACTTTGAAGTAATAGAACCTTTGGCAAATGAAATTGACACATCTCATTCAGAAAATGAATCACTTTGGTCAGGGAATATCATCTCTGTGGCTTCTTCAGTACTGAACAAAGATCTCAAAACTGCAATCAGAGAGCAGAAGTTTACTTCTGCATTTTGGGTCGACTTTAATGACTGACTGCATGTCAAGTAGGAAGACTACCTGGAAGATACAAATCAGACAAAACAACAGATTCAGCTGCAACTGCCTTGACTTCTTTAAGAAAAGCCTTTGTAAAACTTCCTTGGGATGGCGATTCCCCTCAAAGTCATGGAGGCTCCAGCACTTGGCAAACAGTGCCACTGGGGCAAAAGTAGAAGTGTGGCAGGCCGCAGAAGGCAAACCCAGAACTTGTCAGACAGTAGTCTGTCCATCGATTGAACTCTGCATATTGCAAACTGTGCTATTACATTGACATTTACCTGGAAAACAGTCATTTCTGTACTGGATTTTATGCTTTGGCTACATTGATTTTCTCGTTTGATTTGTTTTCTGCAACCATTTATTACTTTGTTTGAAAAAAAAAATTTATAATGGGATTTTGACATGATTATTTGATCTTTTGTGACAACTAGGTAATCTTTTGTGACAACTAGGTAATCTTTTGTTAAAACCATCTGTACTTTTGTCTGAAGCAGTCATTCTTTGTTGAATTTTTGTGTGTGAAATAAACATTTTTTTGTTGCTAGAACCACTTGTTCCTTTGGTGTAAAAATAAAAAAGCCATGTATAATGAATATTTTGCTGACTGCACAGTGAGACAGCAAGGACACACATCACAACCGATGAAAGCATTGAAAAGGCCACCCACCAAAACAATAGTTGTGGTTACCATTATAACATGGTTGTCACACATTTCTTTCTTGGTTGTTTGTTGTGGTTGGGGGTTGTTTGTTGGTTGTTTTGTGTGTTTTTTTTGGGGGGGGGAGGGGGGATGAGTTTGAATGATAAAGATGTAGGTTCAGGGTTGGCAGAAAAAATAAGTTCGGTTGGGTTATGGTAACCACAAATATTTTTTTTGCCCAAGTAAGTGGAGGTGGGATCAGAACTCACTTGTGTTTTTTCAGGTGCCGGTTAAGGTCTGACTTGTAGCTGGTCTTGTAGATGCACATGCCACACTTGTACTTCTTGGGCAGGCATTTGGAGTTCATCTCACTCTCCCCTTGCTCAACGGAGTAACGGACAAACATAGAAATATCTCCACCACCTTTGGAGTCATTCATGTCTGCCGGCATGCCAGGCATAGGCATTCCAGAAGGGTAGGGCACTCCATTCATGGCTGCCTGCATGCAAACAGCAAGGCAGCTTCAATGACTTGTTCACTGCACACAATGCATTTCATCACAGTAAGGGAGGGAGGGGGGGAGCGAGGGAGGGGGGAAGGGAGGGAGGGAGAGAGGGGGAGAGGGAGGGAGGGGGAGAGGGAGAGAGGGGGGGAGGGAGGGAGAGGGAGAGGGGGAGAGAAAGCTAGAGGATGGAGAAGGGGCAGGAGGAGGGGCAAAAAGAGAGGGAAGAGGATGACGAACATATGAGATTTTTGTTTTGTAATTCTCAATTCTGAGATGTAGTGAGCAAGCCTCTCTCTATGATCTAGCAACCTCGACAATTCTACTGAATCAGAGAGTGGCTTAAAGTATGGTTACATGATCAAAATACATGCAAAGAAATAGAGAAGCTTCAAATAGTCTTGTGCACAGTAACAAGGGCAAATTTTGGAATTCACATAGTCTTAAGTTCTCCCTAACCCTCACATGAAGCTGAACTGCTTGGCAAGAATCTAAAACAGATGCACTTCACTTATACTGCAAAACAAGAAATGCACGATTTGTCATATTTTACTCTTCTTCAGTTTTTCTGCAGTTTCAAACATATACCTCTTTGGGCTGAGCACTCTGTAAGAATGGTATGCATCTTTTTAAATCTGGAGCAAGAAAAAAAAATACCCTAAGGTTTCACACCAGTGGAAAATAAGATTGAGCATTTCATATCGGCTGCTTTTGTTGTAGTCAAATTGATAATATGGTCAAAAAGCCAGACAGTTACATTTTAATTGTCATCTGAATATGCCTGCTGAGTCAATGAGAGAACTTTGAGTTAGCAAGAAAGGAGGAAAGAAAATTAAAATATTCATTGATTAGAAAACTGTCAACAGATTCTGTTTTCCCCCTTCCATACCAGATCAGCATTCTCTGCAGGTTGAAGGTAGTACTGCTCAGACAATCCCATGATGCCCGGGTCACTGGGAGGGGGGTACATGGTTGATGGGTTCACCTACAAAAGGAGTTGTATAGATCTACATCATCACTGCAGAGCACAGGAACTTGCCAAGATGAATAAAAACAATAAAAGAGAAAGTTTTTCATTAAAAAGTCTTCAACAGGTGCAACACACACAGGGATATCTTGTCAATGCACCTAGTAGAAAGCAGTGTGACTAATATGACTATCAGACAACAATTCCACTTGCAAATTCCCATGATTTTAAGTCAAAATCAAGTAAAATGTAGAATGATAATTTTCTAAGAATGAGACATATTGAGCATAAAGAGCATTATTCCAAAGGGGCATTTCTTTAAACCCATCCATCAATCCCAAAAATAAAAAAGGAACAAATCTGCATTCTCTTACATGTGCACCAAATGAAGCAGATAAGTTTCACCTCAACTTGCTACCCCATACACTTTCCATTTTCATGAATACTCTCCTTCAAAATTCACAGTGGTGTTCAAAAGTAAACACATCAACGCTGGAAGAAGATTGACTTCTCCACATACAGCTAGGAGTAAATATGCCCTGCACTAGTTGCAGTTACAGTGCACCTCTTTATAGCTAGGCATTTCATCTTTATGTATGGAATCCCCTTTTATCAGTCATATGATATACACACCTAGACCTGTAGTCAATTGATGACAATTTCTGCCAACATACACATTTACATTTTATTTAATACCACACATGTTTATGGCATTTTCCCTCCTTATGTAGACCTGTGACCACTGTCCCTTGTTCCAAAAGCTTTTCAGATGCATAGCTCTCATGCCATAATTAGGAAGTTGTGACAAATTCACATTCTCTCAAACAACAAAGTGAATTAAATGCCATCAGTTCAGTCTCTTAACCCTGAAATGGGTTGTTGAGGCACCACTGATGACTTTCGGACAATCTTCCTCCATCAATCTCTATCCTCTGCGGCTCGCTTTGAGTCGGCAAAGGTCAAGCCTGTCCACTCTTTGATGTTGTCTTCCCACCTCTTTCTCTGCCTGCCTCTCCTTCTCCCACCTGGTACGGTACCTTGCAGGATGGTCTTGGCCAGCCCGCTTCCTCTTGACACGTGACTACCACTTTATACAGATGGTTGTAAATCCCTGTGATGCTCTCATGAAGTTAGCAGCAGAAGCAATGATAATAACTCACTTGGGATGCAAAAAAAGGGTTCCCTTGCATTTTGCAGTCAGACTTCGCTTCTCCATAGTACTCTTGCTTTATTTCTGACTCCATCACCAGACACTTGACTTGTGTGGGGCTAGGAGATTGAAGTCTAGTCTAAACTTTCCTGAAAGAACAATTAAGTGAGTGGGTTGATCAGTGCAGTACAACAGACTCTATGCAAGCACTGTGCAAGCATGTATTGTAAGCAATGAATGCATGCGCGTGTGCACGCACACACACACACACACACACACACACACACACAAACACGCACGCATAGACACACAATCCACACTACTGGTAGTCTCAGTGGCACAGTACTCCACACTAGCACAACCACCCGCTTCAAACTTTCCCACGTAGTTACTGCGACACATCCAGTGCTGCTGCGTCTGCTTCATTTGCAGCGGTTTTTCCCTGCTGCTGGTCATGGGGAGAGCTGAAGAAAGTTGCCCAGAACCGAGTACGCTGGAGGACTGTTGCCGAGGCCCTATGCTCCACAAGGAACTCAAGGGAATAAGGAAGGTGGTTTTCCACACCTCTCATAAAGCTCATGCTGCTACGCCCAGTTGCAACTGTCCCGCATGTGAAACCTTCAGATGTCAGTACCGAAGCGAGTTTGTCCAGTGCGTTACGTCTACGTAGGCGGAGTCGCTGCTCACACGTGCGTGACAATACGACAAAGTCAGAAAATGTGTAAAATTTTGGTGATGTTTTAGCCTACGCACCATTTTATGGCGGTTTTCTCCATTCAGTTTTCACATTATCAAGTGCCATCACTCAAAACATCAGGTTAAAACTTGCAAAACGATAAGCATGCGAACGAAATGCACGAATAAATCTGCCTCCTCACTGAGCAAATGTGCTTACCTCAATGAAGGAGCTGCCATCAAATGGCGAAGCAATGCTTTGTGTACGCTTGCGACGGCTCGACAAGACACACTAGGTCTATGCTGACTTATAATCGTCTGCTAGCGGTTGCTCACGAAACATTGAAATTATCTTCAGATTAAGTACAGAATTTGCTTTTGCCACCGGTGGCGTAAGCAAAGCGCTAGAAATACGTTCGGCAGAAAAGAAGGCATAGCTATAAAGCAGCTCATAATGGCAACCCGCTCAGGCAAGTGTAAGCAGCTCGGCCTAGCTGCTTGCTCGGCGCGCTGCAGTGGCTTAGCTCTTCTTGGGGGGAAAAAACACTCGACAATTCTTGGCCATAGTTTCGCACGAAGCTGCGCTTTTCCTTTGCGTGGAAAGTTTGTTTCAAAAGGGTGATGCGTTAGGCCTTTGCCCTTCTTCCTGAGACCTTTTCATTAAAATAATCCTCTCTCTCTCTCTCTCTCTCTCTCTCTCTCTCTCTCTCTCTCTCTCTCTCTCTCTCTCTCTCTCTCTCTCTCTCTCTCTCTCTCTCTCTCTCTCTCTCTCAACAACAACATTAATAAACTAAATGACATAGTACAGACTGGTAGAATACAGACAGTCACTGGCCCTAACCTCAGCAAGGACCTACTGCCTACTGTGACGGAGAAGAAACCTCCAAACACCAACACTCAGTGTACCAGCCAAGCATCCCTTAGATGTCAAACAGAAAATGTAGAGGTGCACGCAACTCAACCTTTGGGTCCTGAGTGCAGGATGCCCGCTACTTCCAGACTGCCCCACCAAACCATCCCTCAAAATCCTCTGATGGCCCCCTACCTACCCTTTCATCCTTTTTTCCCACTCTTTCCTCCATACATGCAGTGGCAATATCCTCATCCCTTCAATGGTCTCCGTCCAGTACCAACAGTGTGAAAACCAGTTGGCTACAGCTAGTATTCTTCGATGGAATTTTGGCGTGAACGATGAATACTTTGCCGAAGTGATTCCCCCCCCCCCCCCCCCCCCCCCCCTTTCTTTCTCTTTCCATCCAATCCAGTGCCAGTTAGGTATCATTATCAACAATCGTGGTTCATAACACGTTCACAAACATCTGTTAGCATTTCTTGATCGGCACAGTCTTATCTACACCTCCTTCAATCAGGCTTCCGACCAAAACATTCCTGCCATACTGCATTATCCCACCTGATAGACACCTGGCTGCACGCCAGTGATAGGATCTGTCTTTCTAGATTTCAGAAAAGCCTTTGACATGGTACATCGATCACGGCATACTATTGGATAAACTGGCTCTTTATTTTCATGGTCACACGACTGTGAAGTTTTTTCAGTCATTCCTGGATAATCGACAACAATGTGTCCAATTCGATGGGCACGTTTCCAAGTATGGTATTCTAAAAGCGGGTGTCCCACAGGGATCTGTACTAGGCCCCCTTTTATTCTGCTTATTCATAAATGACCTACCCTTGCATGTCACAGATAGAAAGGTCTCATGTAACATGTTTGCAGATGATACAACGCTGACTACCGCGGACAGCTCAACTGAAACTGTGGCAGATAAACTCCAAAAGAGTCTTGATGAAATATGTTGCTGGTGTCTTTCAAATCACATGGTCCTCAACCCGTCCAAAACCAAGTATATGGTGATAACAACAAGGCAAAAACATCAACTACATCCTTTGACACTCCCACTCTCACTTGATGCTGAGCCGATAGAAAAGGTGAAAGAACACAAAGTGCTTGGGGTGATGATTGATGAACAGCTAGACTGGAATCTCACACATAAACCTGATGTGCAAAAAGATTTCAAGCAATCTCTTTCTACTGTCAAAGCTGAGGCACTTTGTAGACACGGAAACCTGCAAAATCTTTTTCAGTGCCCACATCGTATCACACATCAATTACGCATCAACATTGTGGGATAACTGTAGTGAAGCAAATTTGAAGAGAGTTAATTCACTATACAGAAGAGCTTCTAAGCTTATGGTCCCAAATAAATCTCTCAGCACTGAAATAAAAATGGAAATGCTTGACATTTTGCCTCTCCATAAACATCTGCAGCTCAATAAGTGTGTGCTTGTGAAAAAGGTAAAAGATGGCAAAACACCAGAATATCTAACCAAACTATTTGAGCAGTCATCATTCAGAGGACATGACAAATTTCTCCTGCCACAGCCTCGCATCGATTTGTTCAAATCGAGCCTATCTTACTCTGGGGCTGCTCTGTGGAATACACTGCCTGATGACATTAAATGTATCAAATTTTTGCCTATGTTCAAAGACAAAATTCGCACCATTCTCAGGCATCATCCTATGATATAGTTTTCCATGCTTTCATCTGACGCCTAGACATTGGAACGGCTATGTGTGTATTTTACATTGTCCATTCTTCACTTACTTCAAGCCATCCCTGGCTGAAATATTGGAGGGTTTCCGGCTGATTGGGGGTGGGAGAGTAGGGGAGGGAGTGTACACCAAGAGGCTTTGGGCTACATGTATGTATTTGTTTTTAACATTTGGATGTTTAAGAAATTGCTTTTTATGTATATATGTCATTGTAGTCACTTCAAGTTCCATACTTAAATTTTGCTTCGCTGATACACTATCTGTCCATTTTAGTATGTTTAAGAAATTGAAAATGTATAATTCTTGCGATAAGTATACTGACTCTCTCTCTCTCTCTCTCTCTCTCTCTCTCTCTCTCTCTCTCTCTCTCTGTCTGTCTCTCTCTCTCTTTCTCTGTCTCTCTGTCTCTGTATCTCTCTCTCTCTCTCTTTCTCCCTCCCTCCCTCTCCCCCACCCTCTCTCTCCATCCCACCCACCCTCTCTCTCCATCCCACCCACCCTCTCTCTCCAACCAACCCACCCTCTTACTCTCACTCTCTCTTCCCTTCCTCCCCTTTCCCAGCCCCCCCCCCCCTCTCTCTCTCTCTCTCTCTCTCTCTCTCTCTCTCTCTCTCTCTCTCTCTCTCTCTCTCTCTCTCTCTCTCTCTCTCTCTCTCTCTTACCACATTTGAATATTTTGCCGCAAGGGCTGAATGTAAGAAAGGCAATACTGCCTAATTCACTACCCTTGTAAAATAAAGTTCGTTCGTTCATTCGTTCGTTCGTTCTCTCTCTCTCTCTCTCTCTCTCTCTCTCTCTCTCTCTCCCTCCCCCCTCTCTCTCCCCCCCCCTCTCTCTCTCTCTCTCTCTCTCTCTCTCTCTCTCTCCTAACTTGATGACTTATGGCGACACAGGTCGGATCGCTATCCATTGTACATCGGAGCTATTCTACGCTGTATGAAATACTGGCTGCGGATACTGAAGATGGATGAAAAAGATACCACAAAAAGATATACCAAATGATGATCGGTACAACTAATTCAAATGATTGTTGGGCAATTAGGATAAAGAATATACTGTTTGAGTATGAGTTCCACGATATCTGGAGACGACAGGAAGTCCACGAAGAAAACGCTTTCATTAAGGAATTAAAGCGTATGCTGATCTGTCGTTATACAGAACGTTGGGAGGCTACGTTGCAATTAAGTGAGAGATATTCATTTTATAAAGTATTAAAATGTAGTCATTAGTTGGAACAATATCTATATAATCTGGACAAACTTATTTTCAGGGACCTGTACATACGATTTCGTTTGGGCATCAGTGAGTGTTCAGGAGTACAAAGCGCTGCATGAGCGCTCTTTGCCTCTCCTGAACACCTACAGATTTAGTGCAGCGCTTCACTTGTTAAGTTCAGTTCAGTTTAGTTCAGTCTCTTAACCCTGAGATGGGTTGTTGAGGCACCACTGATGACTTTCGGACAATCTTCCTCCATCGATCTCTATCCTCTGTGGCTCGCTGTGAGTCAGCGAAGGTCAAGCCTGTCCACTCTTTGATGTTGTCTTCCCACCTTTTTCTCTGACTCTGCCTGCCTCTCCTTCTCCCATCACCTGGTACGGTATCTTGCAGGATGGTCTTGGCCAGCCCACTGCCAATTGACACGTGACCGTACCATTTCAGCTTTCTGCTTTTCACGATTGAGAGCAGGTCTTCGTACTGTCCAATTGCTCTCCTGATCCTGTTGCTGACTTCCTCATTCGTGACATGGTCTTTATATGAGATGTTCAGAATCTTGCGGTAGCATCTCAATTCCAGAGCTTGTATCCGTCTCTGTAGTTCAGATGTGAGTGTCCAAGACTCGCATGCATACAAGAATACGGAGATGGCCAGCGTGCGCATGAGCCTGATCTTCGACGCGAGAGTGATATTTCTGTCACACCATATTGGCTTCAACTTTGCCAATGCTGCTGTTGTTTGTGCTATCCTGGACAGTATCTCTGGTTTGGACCCTTCATCAGTCACGATAGATCCCAGGTATTTGAAGTTGTTCACAGCTTCCAGTTTTTGGCCCTTCACTTTGATTTCCATTTTGAAGCCCCGAGGATTGTTCGTCATCACCTTGGTCTTCTCGGCACTGATCTCCATGCCATATGCCTGTGTGGTCTTGTCCAGGTGCTCGACAAGACTAGTCAGCTCCTCTTCACTTCCTGCTAATCCATCAATGTCATCAGCAAAACGTAAGTTGGTGATCTTTAACAAGGGCGGGTCAACACCATACAAGACAAGAGCGGGATTGTCTCACAGAAGAACACGAAATCATGAAACGCTGGACTGAGTACTGCTCTGAGCTGTACAACTATGATACCAAAGGAGATCATAAAGTACTGAACTGTCCTCAGACTACCGAGGAAGACAACTACTCAATTCTTCGAGAAGAGGTGGAGACAGCGGTTAAGTCCCTCAAGAAAGGGAAGTCAGCTGGGGTTCACAACATTCCAGGGGAACTCATCCAAGCAGGAGGCGACGCAATGATCGATGCACTCACAAAGATCTGCAATAAGATCTGGCAGACGGGAGTTTGGCCAACCCCGTGGACACAGTCCCTAGTGATTACATTGCCCAAGAAAGGAAACCTGCAAATGTGCCAGAACTACCGCACAATCAGCCTCATCAGCCATCCCAGCAAGGTCATGCTGAAAGTACTGCTGAACAGATTAAAACCTCAGGCAGAGAAAATCATTGCTGAAGAGCAGGCAGGTTTCAGACCAGGTAGGAGCACCACCGAACAGATCTTCAATCTGAGAGTCCTGTGTGAGAAACATCTACAACACCAACAAGATCTGTACCATGTCTTTATAGACTTTAAGAAAGCACTTGACAGAGTCTGGCATGCTGCGCTGTGGGCCACAATGAGAAGCTACAACATCAGCTCCAAGATCATCAAAGTCGTCAAACATCTCTATGACAGAGCGACCAGCGCAGTTCTGTTCAATGGTACACAGGCGAATGGTTCAGGACAACGGTCGGAGTCAGACAGGGCTGTCTACTCTCCCCCACTTGTTAAAG
>JAWQFJ010031394.1:0-19131 GCA_034096865.1 Theodoxus fluviatilis
GCTTTTAACAGTATACATACATACCGCACACATTTCAAGGAGCTAAGTAGCTCGGTGGTGAAAGTGGTCGAACTTTCACCGGAAAGTCGCAGGTTCGATGTTTGCTTGAGATCAGAAACGTTTTTCTGTCTCGACCGGGGTATCCCGCTCTTTATTAAACAAAAAGTCGTTGTGTGGGTGGTGATGGCGGCGGCCGTGGGGGTGGGGGTGGTGGTGGTGGTGGTGGTGGTGGTGGTGGGTTGGTGGGGTGGTGGTGGTGGGTGGTGGTGCACACGCCGCTGCTGATGCTGGGCCTGGGGCTGGTAAGGCATCAGACTGGAAAGACATTGGGTCAATGCAGCAGTGATCTTTGGGTCGTTTTGTTTGGTGCCATCCAGAATATTCTCCACCCATCAGACGGGGACGGCACGATTCAAAAGCTGATTGAAATCCAGGAGTAGATAACCCGAAGTGCCCTACCGTCGTGTTGAAGCACTTAGAGTATTTGAATCTGCACTCACTGAAGGGAAGAAGGATTTGTGGTGACCTAATAGAGGCTTACAAATTGTACAATGATCTCGTAGACGGGGAATAGAGCGACTTTTTCAAGCCACCAAGTTGCGCCAGTACGAGAAATGCAGACGGAAAAGTATTTGTTCAACGTAGACGTTCAACATGCGAAGAAGCCACTGTTTTGTAAAAGTAGGAAAAGATCACTCTGTTTGACTCGATTAGGCTATTCCGTCAAATGATTTTGAGGGGGGAGGTTCTCGAGTTTACGACCTAAATAAACCACGTTCTTTTCAAACCTGGACTCTGAAAATTTGACACATTCAATCGGACCTAACTTCCAGTAAGTGTGCAAAATGTCAAGGAAATCCGTCCAGCAGTTTTTGAGATATCAGCCGTTAAGTCGGGCCTGACAGGCAGAGAGACACATACAATTTCGTCACATTCTTAATGACGTCACACATTTTGCAATTTCGCCATTCCATCAATCGAGTATTTAGGGAGGTGCTTTCGAGTTTACGACCTTACAAAACCACTTTCTTTTCAAGCCTCGATTCTGAAAATTTGATACATTCAATCGGACCTAACTTCCAGTTACCGGTAGTGTGCAAAATGTCGAGGAAATCCGTCAAGTAGTTTTTGAGATATCAGCCGTTAAGTCGGGACAGTCAGACAGACAGACACACACACAGACAGACAGACAGATAAAGTCTGTAGGACCTCCAGTAAACCTGGAGGGATAAAGTCTGAAGGACCTCCAGTAAACCTGGAGGGATAAATCAGGCCACACTAAGCAGACAGCACAATGTACAAATTCAACAACAAATATTTTATTTCAAAAAATTAATTGATTTTCCATTTGTCACACTCGTGCTGCCACTTGAGACAGTCGCGAGAGAAAGACGGGTGAGAATCAGAACAGTTAGCAAATCTCGGGGTGTTGCGGCAGCCATATTCACTGTGGTCATCACCACCGCAGCGCCCACAGCGGGCAGTGCGACTACAAGAATCTTGGTGGTGGCCGAACTGCTAACATTTGAAGCAACGAAGTGGGTTGGGAATAAACGGATCTACAACAACCCGAAGGTAGCCGGCCTTCACGAAGGAAGGGAGAGTGGGGGTACCGAAAGTCAACAGGATCGTGTTGGTGGGCTTGATCACACCATCACGTCTGACTGTCAACTTTTGGACAACCCTCCCTCCCTGGTCCGACGGTCCTTCTAGTATTTCGTTATCAGTCGGTCGGCAAGATCACGACATCGAATAATTCCTTTACAGGAATTCAGACTTGTGTGCGGCTCGACTTTAACTGGAACATTCGCAAAGGCGGACGCCTTCAGCAGGTTCAGAGCGTGGGACTTCTTGGTCACTTCTACAAGAAGGTCACCACTCCTGAGCTTCTTCACCTGCTTAGGCTCACCAGCAATGCTCTGAATTGCCTTTGCAATGGCAAATAGGAACACTTTGCTTAAAGGGTTGTTCTGCTTAACAGAACGTACAAGTAAAAAGCGAGGCCAGCTGTCATCATCAAAGTGGGCAGGAGAGTCAGAGAGGCTCATCGAACTGGAGGAGAACTCTCTCTGTCGTTTGGAAGGGTGGTTTTTTCGTTTTGTAGGTTCCATTATTGTAAGATTAAAAATTCATCCCCGGCACTCCCCACCCACCACGCAGTCCAACAAGGGGACACGGTCTGCGCGGATTACCAGCGCGTCGCCGTGCCAGGGCTATGCCAGGGATATACTCATGTAAAGCGAGGCACTCCCACTACTTTACAATATACGATTGACCCATAAGCCGCCGCCATCGGAGTCACCAGGGGAAAACTAGTCTATACAAGTTAATGATAGGGAGGGGGGGGGGAGGGGAAGGAGGGGCCTAGTCCCTAATAGAATGGTGAAACTTAAGGCAGACGCGACCAGCCGATTGGTCAGACCGGGTTCATCTGACCACCCGTCTAGAGGAAGTCTGGGCCGAAGTGGTGTGTTGGGTCGACTGCTGCCGCAGCAGCAGCTCCCCTCAACCACCAGGATCCCTTTCTCCCCCGGCACGGGAAGCAGCGCACGGCCAACACGTTGCCCCACTACGTAGGGGAACACGTTTGCCAGGGTCCCAGTTGGTCAAGGAGAGGCGAGTCCAGGCGGAGTCACCTCTCCTTGTCTCACCCCCACCACGGAGAAGTTGGGATTGGACTTGGGTTGGGGGGGGGGGGGGGGGGGGGGAGGGGGGCGCACGCAAAGAAACAAAGAAACAAAGATATTGTCTTTGTCTATGCTGGTTCTCACGATAATGGTAGTGGCGGAGATAATAATGGTGAAAGTGGTGGTAGTGGCGGAGATGGAAGAGCTGGTCCTGCTGCTGGGGATAGGCGAAGTAGAATATGGATGGACGGACGGACGGACGGACGGACGAGCGGTTGGATGCATGGATGGATGGATGGATGAATGGATGGATGGATGCATGGAGTTGTTTGGCTTTTCAGCCTTTATAGGCTATTTTAGACCATTGACAATGAAAACAACAAGAATTTGTTAGATGAAGAACCATTCAAAGTCTCGCTTTCCCGAGGTATTCAGCTCTGAAGAAACGCGTAGGAAGATGCGGTGGGTCTATTCTTACTCACACTCCACAGGGGGTGTAGGGTAAGGAACTGCAGAGGTCGAGAGTTCAACTCTGCAACGATCATGAGATCTCTTCGTTTCAAACGGTCCAATCCGGTCGATCCCGTCAATCCTGCACACACGATACACCTAGGAAGAATTCAGAAGCTGTCTGAAGAACAAGAGCAGATAACCCAGGATGACCCCACTGTCGTGTTCTAGAATTATAGAAAAGATTAAGGCGGCCCTCGCCACAGCTGGCACGAACTACTGGCGATAAGCAAGGGAGTCCAGCCATCCAGAGCGTAGCTGGTGGGAAAGGTTCTTGACTGAGTCACGTAAGAGCTGCAAATAGGGTCAACATCCTCCCACAGGTCGCCCCCCTTGCCGTGTACGCTGCAGCAAGGGCGCACCTTGCCTCCATAGTCCTTCTTGGTTGGAGGTAATTTTCAACAAGTAGTGGGTGCTTGGATTGAACACAAACAAGGTAGGTCACAACGAGTGGGTGGATTGGCGTATTGTTGCAGATATTCACTGTACCTGTTCAGACGTTTTTAACTGACTAGTTCTTGTCTCTTTCAGTATGCATTTTACCAGGTTTCAACATTTTAGATTAGTCGTGTCACGTGAGATACTCTAATTTGCTGTAAATTAATTAGATGCAATTCCATGCGTTTTTTGGTGTTCTTGTTAATAAACTGTCAGTATCCTACACGGCAGTGTGTTGAAAGGAAGTCTTTTCATTACAGAAGTTATTTTTGCGATGTAACAACAATCTACCTTATTGTTTCAAACAAATTATTTCCTTGTTAATATATTTTGTCAACAACTTTTACGAGCCATCAGCACTCTACCCTAGTGGCTGTCTTTCATGAAAAACACGTTCAAACACGTGATGGAACATGAGCGACGTGGAAGTTAGAAATAAACGTGCCAGTCCCGTTTAACTTAGAAGTGAGAGCGTTCCATGGACGTGCGTGTATGGACGCCTTGATCAACCTCACGAAAAGCTGTGGAGTTTCCTTGTCTCCTTATTTCTAGCTGCATAACAGTGGAGAGAAATTAATACGGTCCAACAGCAAACAGACATGGCTACATCGGTTTGAGTACTTTGGACAAATTACTTCGTGATTTCATGACTTCCAGTGAGAAAACAGCGCTGAAGGTTTGCCTCTGGCATTGAAGCGTGACCATAAACCTTTTTTAATGTAACTTTTATTGGGAAATGGATACAGAAGAAAAGAAATATATACATCACATTATTATCGTCATCATCATGGTCATCATCACCATCAAATTATTTTTCTTCATCATCATCATCATCATCATCATCATCATCATCATCATCATCATCATCATCATCATCATCATCATCATCATCATCATCATCATCATCATCATCATCATCATCATCATCATCATCATCATCATCATCATCATCATCATCATCATCATCATCATCATCAAAACCATTTGTCAGTTAGCGTGCACCGCGAGGCCCAGACTCCAAACTGGTTTTAAGGATAACAAATTGGAATCCCCTGTGAATGAAGGTATAGGTGGAGGCGTGAAGTTGTTTTGTGACACTTTGGAGTGAGTCTGCTGAGAAAAAACAGCCGTGCTGAAGAGGATGATAAGGTTGAGCAGTAAGAGAAAGAGGATGAGAAGAGAGAGAGGCCCTGTTCAAAGTTCATGAGGAGATCGAGAAGATAATACTATGGAGGACGGCTTGAAGCAAACAGGGAGTACAGGGCAGCGAGATTTGGAGCCAGTTCGTGACTCCGGGTCCCAGACAAGTGCGCTTCAAATGGGATTTCCAGAATCACACACCTCCAATCTTCCAGCTCTGCCGGAATCCGCCCTCAAGCTTCTCCCCATCTTCCAGTCCCGTGTCCCATTTTCCACGCCCCTGTCCCATGTCCCAGCCCCCTGTCCCAGACTCTTGAAACACCATACTCTCGGACTCCACTCGGGCCACACGAAGCGCTGCCTCCGCTGTTTGGATAATGAAACGTTGCGTAAAATGAGGGAGAGCACGAATAGTGCTGAGCCTTGCCAATGTTTGGATAATGAAGGGTGGGCTGAGATAAGGAGACCAGGCAAGACAGAGAGTGAAAGGGAAAACCATTGAGAGCCTGAGTGGCGGGAGAAAGTCTTGTGGGAAGGTAGGAAGAAGAGCAAAACGAGGAGACACCAGAGAGCGAGCGAGCGTGCGAGAGAGAGAGAGAGAGAGAGAGAGAGAGAGAGAGAGAGAGAGAGAGAGAGAGAGAGAGAGAGAGAGAGAGAGAGAGAGAGAGAAAGAGAGAGAGAGAGAAAGAGAGAGAGAGAGAGACAGACAGACAGACAGATAGATAGACAGAGACACAGAGCCACAGACACAGAGATAGAGAGATAGAGAGAGACAGAGAGAGACATAGAGAGACAGATCGAGAGACAGAGAGAGACAGAGAGAGAGAGACAGACAGAGAGAGATAGAAAGAGACACACAGAGAAAGATAGAGAGAGACAGACAGAGAGAGAGAGACAGAGATATACACAGAGAGAGACACAGAGAGAGAGACACACACACAGAGATAGAGACACAGACAGACAGACAGAGAGAGACAGAGAGAGAGAGAGAGAGAGAGAGAGAGAGACGGACGGAGAGTCAAGAGAGGACAAAAAAGCAACGATGAAGAGACATGCTGAAAGAGACACAGGCCAAAACAGATATAAAATGGACAATAAAGGATTCAGATACATTCTATTGAATGTAGGTACAGTGAATACACGTTTTCTTTGCAACTGATTGCCCTGCAAACATCTATTACACCAACAATATAGAAAGTTTTGAAGGAATAATCTGTCCTAGATTGATCATTGTAAGGAATAAGAAGACACGAACACCCTCTACATGAAAGGACTGCAGATATTTTTTTTTACTCGTGTACTTTTGGAAACAAGTCTTCACCCTAGCCAGCTCAAAAAGTCTTGGATTCCTAAAGAAAAGTGCCAGTGTCTCTATGGAGACTGCCTGCAACGATAGATCTAATATTTGTAAACATCTATGCCGACTGCTAACTACAGGGAAGTGTGTTGTCTCCGAGTGTTATTTCAACAAACCCGTGCGGCCACGAGTGTGGAAAGCCTCGGCGTGAGCATACATACCAAGTGTCAGTTACCTTTCATATTGGGCGGGAAACGTGGTGAATCATATCCAACTGTTTTCACGCAGTCTTTTTTTGGCGGGAATAACGACTGAGCCAGTCAAAGCAAAATCATCAAAGATTTGTATATCTCCGTTCATTACCCAGACAAATCCTTTCTCGAAGGCGACTTCGCTGTTTTCGCGGAGTCTGAGAAAATTATCGAAAGAGCGATGAAAGCGCTGCAAAGGATTTGCTCCCTCGACCAATGTTTTTTCAATGGCGGTGGCGGGTTTTGTTGTGCGATGCGATCTTGGCAAAGAAGTCAGAAGTACACTTGGGTTGCTGAAGGCGTCGAGTCTGCTTTCCTCATTCTCCCTTCGCCTTCCTCACCTCGTCCGCAAGTAAGGAATGATGCTGTGTCTTCATGGAACTCTGTGGATGATGCGGCGTTCCATGGTTACCTCGAGCTCGAATGAGATGTTCCCGGTCCCGAAACATCGGTCCTGATGATGTTTTGTTGCGGTCTGTTCCGCTTCCTGCTTCCTCTATGAAGCTGATTGACAATGCTGCTTTCTATCTCAAAACCTCAACGAGTTTTTCTGGATGCTGTGGAGTCGTTTTCAATGCCTGGAATAGCACACTTACCCATGAACCCTGAAGACTCTAAAATAGACCGTCTCTGTGATTGACGACTGTGGGGTGGTTTGTCGTTATGGATTCTTGAGATCTGTTAATAGTACTGAGAAGAATAAATCTCACCATCGACCATCCTCAACGATTATAAAATGGGGCGCAACTCACTTTCTGAAACGAACACTAAATTGAAAGAAAGAAGAAAAAAACCGCTAAGGGTTATGTTATACTATGTTCGTGCCGAACATGTTTTCGTTGCCAACACACCAAGACATCGAGGTTGTGCTATGTTTGCCGTGTGGCATGATTTCCAACAATATTATCAAGACGTGTTTTGCCTGTGTTGTGAGAGCTAGTTCTTGCTCTACCTTTCGCAACGTGTTTGCGACATCGACCAATGAAATTTGCGAAACTATGATAACATCACAACAACAAATGGCAGCCACGAAGAAGACAAAAACGGGGGTCATCGCTAGATTGAAAGTGGACGAAATTTTAAGTATGACAGACATTTATATGAACCATCCATAAATCTAGGGTTGCCATTTGAAGGAATTTAACAACAGGGGCAACAAAATCGCTGTTTGACGATCTGCTCCCCCGGGATTTCGAAGCATTGAAGCGTTGACCCAGATGGAGTGCTCACGTACACGATTCAGCCATCGAGTAGATTCAAAACGGGACGTCACTCCTCATGCAGTCAGCCGATATCATTTCTCTCCAAGTGTTCGAACAACAGTGTTGTGAGCCATCCTGTTTCCTCCCTCCCCCCCCCTCTCCCATTCCAGATCTCATATCTCTCACCATTCACCATAATGTCAGCAGCATTTAATTATAACATAATTGTACATATTGCGTACAATTCTTCAGGTCCTCTCTTCTTTTTTTTTAAGATTTAAATTGTTGTTCGTGTGCAAAAACTTATTTTCCCAGCTCTGTGTGTGTATAATTCCCTTTCTGAATATTTTTTAAAAAATATGTTTGACAGCTTTTTGTGTAGCTGTTTACATCATCAAGCTTTTTTGTGTGTTCATCGATTTTCATTTTATCTTGGACATTGACAGACATTTGCAAAGAAATCCTATTCATGCAGTGTAAGGTAGAGGTTTCTGCAGTATAAAGATTTATCATAGCTATTTTTCAACAGCAAATCAAATCAACAACCAAACAAAGCCAATGTTGTGAGCTGCGTGACATGACAATTCAAAATTTTATTATGGGATTGAGTTTTCGATAACATAGTGTGACATTATTCCAGTGGGCCCCCTAAGGCAAAACGTGTTTTCATTGTAGATGTCAAGCAGTCGTGGTCGTACTCATTTAATTTGATCATATATGTCTGTAAGTGTGTAGTTCTTTCTGTACTAAGTATATGCACGCGCGGACGCATACAGTTATCCACGCGGCGTGCACTCACGCATGCACACACAGAGCAGATATGCATACACAATGAATTATATATATATATATATATATATATAGAGAGAGAGAGAGAGAGAGAAAAAGAGACAGAGAGAGAGATAAAAAGACAGAGACAGAGAGACAGAGACAGAGACAGAGAGAGACACACAGAGAGAGACACACAGAGAGAGACACACAGAGAGAGAAACACAGAGAGAGACACAGAGAGACACACAGAGACACACAGAGACAGAGAGAGAGAAGAGAGAGAGAGAGAGAGATAAAGAGACAGAGACAGACAGAGAGAGATGAAGAGACAGAGACAGAGACAGAGACAGAGAGAGAGAGAGAGAGAGAGAGAGAGAGAGAGAGAGAGATTGTAGACACCATTTCTAAAGCTGAAACTGTAGAGACGTCAGCAAGACATCCTTCCCGTGATGTCCCGCGGCCACAGTTGAGTGTTCAAACAAACAGACGGTGAAGAGCAACTCCTGACGACCGCTTTGGAAAATACACCCAGACGTCAGCATTTACTTAGCTGACGGACCCGTAGGCTCCGCTGCAGGAGTATTTGCACAGTGATAACACCGGTAAACAAGAAGGGGAGCTGATGAGTTCAACACTATTTTCAGACAATATGTGATTTCATGATCTTCGGTAGTTCTTTTGCGTCATTGCCCTGACATCAGTACTGTAGTCTTTGCAGTGACGTCAGTACTGTAGTCTTTGTAGTGACGTCAGTCATGCACCTTGACCCCTTCCATGGATAAGCAACACGTAGATGTCACTCCAAAAAGGCAAGCAGAGGCACGATTATTGTAGTTCGAGAGCGCCTTTCTTCTGTAAGGACGGCTGGACATAGTGACAATGCATGACAAACCAGGGACGGGTTTTCCATACCACGGATGAGCAATCCAAAACAACCCAAAGCAATACAAAGTAATCCAAAGCAATCCAAAGCAGTACAAAGCAATACAAAGTAATACAAAGCAATCAAAAGCTATTCCAAGCGATCCAAAGCAATACAAAGCAATCAAAAGCAATACAAAGCAATCCAGAGCAATACAAAGCAATCCAAAGCAATACAAGCGATCCAAGAAATACAAAGCAATCCAGAGCAATACAAAGCAATCCAAAGCAATCCTAAGGGTGTTTCCGGTATTTCTGTAACCTTACAGAAACAAGTATCAAAACTGAGACGAAAAAGCAGGCAGCGTCTGATTTTTGGAAAGGGATTTATTACAATAAGTGACTACTACAGTGTTGCGTTTAATTACAGTGATCACTTTAAAAAGGACCGGAAACATCTTTTGGATTGCTTTGAATTGTTTCGGAATGGGTATCTTTAGTCCCGGGAAACCCACCTTATACCGAAGTCGGTGGAAACGTTTTTGAGAAAAGTTCATAAAAGTCGTTATAGGGAGCTCTGTCACTAATGCACTTCGGTAGCTTTGCACAAAATTGAAAAATGAACATCACATTTACCATTAACATGATGTTTTCTCAGAAATGTTGTATTAAAAGATGACAAATTCCATGCTTTGGTAGAAAATAAACTGATTTTGTCGTGATCGACTAATTGGCCTAGTCTACTCTGCACGTTCACATGTTTGATGTCTGCCCTCTGACAACATTCACGCATGGTACTGGAGTCTTACTCACATCCAATTGCTTGGTATCACTCGCCAATGTTAGCTTGTGTGTCTGCTCATGTCATGATGTTTCCAGCTATTTCATAGAGTCTGGCGACAATGAAACAACCCGTTCATATCAACGATCCGTGAAAAAAGCATTTAGCCTGGGCAGAACAAGCAGCTGAAAAGAGAGACCTCAGCACTCTGTACAAGATCAGCCGAACACTCTCCACTAAGAAGTCAAATCAAAACGGACCGGTTAATGACAACGAGGGGCACACCATCACCAAGGAGGAGGACCAGAGACAACGACGGGCCGAACATTTCAAGGACCTTCTCAACCGACCCCAGCCATCAGAGAGACCAGACATACCTCCTGCTGACACTCCACTGGGAGTTACCACCAACCCCCCGCCTAAAGCAGAAATCCAGAAGGCCCTGAAGGCGCTCAAAAACAACAAAGCAGCCGGACCGGACGGAATTCCACCAGAGGCACTCAAGACAGACATTTCCACCACAGCAACCATGCTGCTGCCTTTACTGCAGAAAGTCTGGACAGAAGGAAGAATCCCAGCGGATTGGAAAAAAGAACAGCTGGTGAAACTCCCAAAGAAAGGAGATCTCGGACTATGCAAGAACTGGCGCGGCATCACGCTACTGTCAGTGCCAAGTAAAGTACTAACCCGCATCATCCTGGATCGACTGAAAGACGCTGTCGACAAAAGACTGCGTCCAGAACAAGCTGGCTACAGGAAGGACAAGTCATGCACGGACCCGATTGCTACGCTCGGGATTATCCTGGAGCAGTCCCTGGAGTGGCAGTCAACGGCCTACCTGAACTTTATTGACTTCCGCCAAACGTTTGACAACGTTGACAGAGAGACCATTTTGGAGACTCCTCCATCACTATGGAATCCCGCCAGCCTATGGCAACCTGATCCAGCAGCTGTACGAGGGCACCACGTGCCAGGTGATCCACAACGGCAAGCTGACAGAGGAATTTGAGGTGACTACAGGGGTCCGTCAAGGATGCTTGCTGTCGCCGATGATCTTCCTGATCGTGGTGAACTGGGTCCTGCAAGAGACAACCAGAACAGGCAGGACAGGAGTCCAGTGGACCCTGACACAGACCTTGGACGACCTCGAATTTGCAGACGATTTGTGCCTGATGTCCCAATGCTACCAGCACATGCAACAGAAGACAGGCAACCTTGCCAGAGAAGCAGCGACGACCGGACTACAGGTCAACCTGGAAAATACAGAGACCATGGCCGTGAACAAGAAGCAGAAGAAGCCTGTTACCCTGGGAGACTAGAAGCTCAAAGAGGTGGACTCCTTTACTTACCTGGGCAGCGTCGTATCAGCAACAGGCGGTTATGACGAGGACATCAAAGCCAGAATCGGGAAAGCCAGATATGCCTTCAACACTCTGAGACCAGTCTGGAGATCAACCTCCCTCTCTACCCACACAAAACTCAGGATATTTAACAGCAACGTCAAGTCTGTCCTCCTCTATGGCTCTGAGGCCTGGAGAGTCACCAACACTCTGACCAACAAGCTCCAAGTCACCATAAAGAGATGCCTCCGAAACATCCTTAAGATCAGGTGGACAGACAAAGTCAAGAACACCAACTTGTGGAAGCAGGCAAACCAGGATCCCATCGGACAGCAGATCGCAAGGCGAAAGTGGAGGTGGATCGGACACACCTTGCGGAAACCTCCACATGACATCACACGGCAGATCTTGCAGTGGAATTCTCAGGGCAAGAGACGAGTTGGTCGCCCCATGACCACCTGGAGGCGATCCTGCGAGGAAGAGATGAGCAACTGCAACCTGTCATGGGGAGAGCTGAAGAAGGTTGCCCAGAACCGAGTACGCTGGAGGACTATTGCCGAGGCCCTATGCTCCACAAGGAACTCAAGGGAATAAGTCAAGTCAAATAAAATCAAAATCTCCTTGAAACATCGATACTGTCTTAATCAAACCACAAGTCAATACATACAAGCCTCAGTGGCTTAGTCTTGGTCTGTATAGTTTCTAGCTTGCGTTACCTGTATGGATGGATGGATGGATAGTCGTTTTAAGGCCTGACAGCCTTTGAAGGCTATGTAATGCCATTAAGAACGAAAATTGCAAGAACAGCTTAGAGTAAACGTAAAGCAAGTCAAGGTGTCCCTAGTTATTCACCTCCTACGAATCGCGTAGGGAGACGCGGTGGGTCAATTCTTACCCCGAACCCACAGGGGGAACATTTTACCTGTAGACACTAAACGTCGTTGTCTCGAGTCACGCAAACGGACCGAACATTAGTGCACAGTGCGTCAATCTTTGCAGCTGAACTGACGTCTACATTATTTTTTAATTACAGAAATGCAGAATAGCATGTCGCAATGGTACACAGGCAATTCTGCTCTTCAATTGAAACAGAAAAAAATACTGTCTGCGTAATCTGTGTACAATATCAAAGTGTCTGTCGGCTCCACAACTTAGGTGGAGACACGTGTACAAAATCAACCATTATCTCAGAATGGAGCACTTCGTTCTACTTTCCATCCATGCCTTGCGTCCTCTCAAACGCTCTGTCCAACCAGATGTGCATTGTCCGTGCCTTTGCCATCTTCTTATTGATTGAACCTTTCCTTTGTGGGTCGGAAGTAAACATGTACCCCACTGATTCTCCCTACGCCATACGTAAGAGGCGCATGACAAAGCTAACGACGTCTTGGCTTGATCACACTGATGTTGTTTGGGTAGTCGTTGGCCTTCCGTAGCCTACAATGGCTGATAAGCCGTAAAGTGTCACCCGTGTATCCATCGACCCATCCACACACCCATCCGTTCCACACACCCATCCATTCCATCCATTCCATCCATCCATCCATTCCATCCATCCATTCCAATCCATCAATCCAACCATCCATTCCATCCATCCATCCATCCATCCATCCATCCATCCATCCATCCATCCATCCATCCATCCATCCATTCCATTTCCATCCATCCATCCATCCATCCATCTGTCCATCCGTCAATCCGTCCGCCCGTACGTCCATCCATCTATCTATCCATCCATCCAGATAACCAGCCAACCATCCATCCATCCATCCGTCCGTCCATCCGTCTGTCCGTCCGTCCGTCCATCCGTCCATCCGTCCATCCGTCCATCCTTCTATCCATCCATCCAGATAACCAGCCAGCCATCCAGATAACCAGCCAACCATCCATCCATCCATCCGTCCATCCATCCATCCATCAATCCATCCATCCATCCATGCATTCATCCATCCATCCAGATAGCCAGCCAACCAGCCAGCCACTCATCAACCCATCCATCCATCCATCCACTCATCCATCCATCCTTCCTTTCATTCATCAGCCATCCATCCTTCCTTCTCTCCATCCACCTATCCTTTTATTTTCTTTACAAACGCCCCCTTTCAGTCACTCATTTCAAGTCACTACTATGTCTTCTCTGGGGAAGCCGTGTCAGGAACGGTGTAAGATGGAGAGTGCATGTGTATAAATCTCCATGCCATAGTTTCACACTTACAGACGCTCATTCCAAACAAAGAGGGATTCGTAGAAGAAGTAGTGAACGGAAAAGTGGACAGAATACCACATGCAGCTGCAAAGAAAAAGGGCAAAAATCTATATTTAAAAAGCAATCCCAAAGTCACTTTGCTAAAAACGAGAAAGGAATTAAAAGAGGGAGAGTGGCACGAAAAAGGAAAAATAATAATAATATTCCGACTGCCCCATGAGAAAAAGCAAGCAAGTTTATTTCTAAAAGAGTGACATCGACATAGATAGATTTAAAGTTTACCCATGACTTATCAAACAGTCTAGCCCCTGGCTTCAAGTAGGTCGCCCCCCTATCAACGCCGACCCATCATTTCCCTCATCTTCTTTTACGACCTCATCGCCCATCCCCACTTAACGCAAGAATCCGGAGCGATACGGACCAGTGATGTCTTTCATCTGCACAACTCCAGCTTCTGGCAGGGCGACTGCCACCTCTTCAGACTGGAATTCCAAGGAGGTGTTTGGATACACCCAGACCGACCCTGGATGCTGGCACCGACGCTGGAGCACCAGTTTGGAGAGAAGCATGCTGCACGAGGGAGAGATAGTTTGAGCGATGCCGCGTGGTGGCGCCACGTGCTCGGCATGCTGGGGACATCCGGGCTCCTGCAGAAGGTGCGCTGCAGCGCTTTCTGTCATCCGGGGCTTTCCGAGAATGCCGGGAAGAGCTCTTGCAGTCCTCACGGGAACCCTGTGGGCGCCAGATCGGAAGTCCAGAGGTTAAACGCTCTGCAGATAACGCAGTGTTATTTGTGGAGAGGCTTCGGGGACGACCTCAACTTGTGGTATCGGCTGAAATCAATGAAGGTTTTTTTTCTGGTTGCCATCAAATGCAGTTGCGATGGGATAGCATTGTCACGGCTACTGCTTTCGCACCCCAAAAGTGATATTACACGTTTTTGTTTTGTTTTCATTTTTGTTTTATTATTGAATTTTACTGCTGCCTAACCTGTGGTTACGGAGAAACCTCTGGTGCTGATGACGTAACTCTCTTGGTAAACATACGGACCACGTTCTGCTAAGATTGAGCGTGTCATCAGTTCTTTTACACGCCTACAACAGAGATGTGTCATTTTTTACTTGCAGTGAGCGTGAAGAGGGAATTTTTTTTTTATGAAGTCTGGGTATTTTCCCCAAAGTTTCGTACGCTGCTCCGTATCTCGGAGACTTCTACACCATCCTCCAGCAGTGAAATGAGGTGAGATAAGGGACGTAATGGCTGCCATAAAAGATTCATAAATTTATTCTGCGACCCAAAATAAAAAGAAATAATTTTTCACTCTGTATGCAATACATTGTACACTCAGAAGGAAAATGTGGAAGTGTAAAGGATAATTTCGCAAATTCGATTTTTGCGTAGGAAGTTTAGTCTCTGTATTAGTCCAGAACTTTCACTATATGCAGGCAAATTTGTCATTTTCCTCTTGTTCTCCTGAACCTTCTGCAAATTAACTAAACTCACCTGCATTTTTCCAGCAGCAGTCATGTGGAAAACTGTCCCTCGCTGCTTTCAACTCACCTTCATGAAACGCCAAGAGCGTTTACTCTCGAGAAATCAAGCAAATGCACACATCTCGATTTCCGCATCGTCTTTTGCTGCCTTAGTCCAGGTTTGCGGTAAACAACATACATGTACACGTACGTAATTAAATCAACACGGAAATATGCCGAAAGAGTAATGTAAAAATATGAAAAAGTGTTCACTATCACGTTGTAGCACCATTAGTAAGCAAACACCCAACTCCACTTGATGCCATTTTATTGAATGTCATCTTCAGAATGTCACCCCTTCTAATTGTGGAGCCTGGGCAATGGCTATAAAGACAGGAAACAGTAGATAAGGTTTAGGTGAGAAGCTGAGTACCACGCCCAGTCTCTCCAAGTATCGCCCAGCAAGGCACCGAGGCAGGCCATGAGAACAGTTTAGGAGTGCCGATAGTCATTCTAGACACCCACTTTCAGAAGCCTCGAACAAAGCCAGTCACGGCAGATATACATACGACCGTGGGGTGCAAGAGTTTATTGGCCCTGGCTTTTTCTCTATGGTGCCTCACTCTCTTCTGCTTGCTTCTTCTGAGGCTTTGAGCTCACGGCTTGAGACGCCATCAAAGATGTTGCCAGCATAAAGAAGGAAATTCATAAGCATTCTCGAGCCAGCTGGCACCTGATCTGTCAGTCGAGCCCAGACATTATGGGACTCTTGCAGATGATGCAACACAGCACTACTGGCTCACAGTAGTCGGATGCAAGGTTATGATTTTATACGAGACATCGGCGACGATGAAAACAAAAGTATTTTAATTCGTACGGCCAACTTTAATAGCTAAAGAATCAACTTCAAACGCGGGGAAAGCTACAATGCGGCAGACCGAGCCCTACAAAGTTTACTGCCAGAGTCTGCGATGCAGTGACTCCCGGAGGTGGAGGCGTAAAACCAGCAACCAGTCCTGGCCTAGAATCGCAGACCAGGTTGGCGCCCGGGCCTGTCGGCGCCCTGCCTCCAAGAGAGTCGTGGGGCAGGGAGGGATGAATCATGGCCAGGCAGCGTTTTGCAGACGTCTGGTGGCTCCTGCCTCCTCAGGAGACCTGCACGTGGATGGCGAGATCGTGACTGTCTGCAAGAGTGGTGCCACTGCCTTCCTGCAAGATCGGGAAGCCTGGCTCCGTCTGCCCCCTCGCTGCTGCTGCTGCTGCTGTGTGGGGCAGGATGGTTGTAGGGCTGTGGTGCAATCGCGTCCGGGCCTACTGCGTAGTTTCTCAGCGGTCCTCAGACTACACTTCTAGCACTGCAGTTTTGGAGATGGTGCAGTAAGTAGTGAGAGTGGTAACTGTGGTGGTGAATGTCGAAAGTGTGCTGCTGGTGGTGATGGAGATGGTGATGGAGATAATCTGAGTAACGGTGGTGATAGAGGCAATTGTGGTGGTGGTGGGAGTGGTGGTAGTGGTGTGAGTGGTGGTAGTGGTGGAGGCGGTGGGAGTGGTGGTAGAAATGGTAGCGTTGGCGATGTTGGTCTGGTGAGGGTGGTTGTTGTTGTGGTGGTCGTGGTCGGTGGTGGTGGTAGTGATGGTGGTGGCGTTGGTGGTGGTGGGAGTGGTGGGAGTGGTGGTGGCGGTGGTGATGGTGGTGGTGGTGGGAGTATGGTAGTGGTGGTGGTGGTCATTAGGATGGTGGTGGTGGTTGTGGTGGCGGTGGTAGTTGTGGTGGTGTGGTGGTTGGGGTGTGGTGGTGCTAATGGTGGTAGTGGTGGTGGCGGTGGCGATATTGGTCATTGTGCTGGTGGTGGTTGTTGTGGTGGCAGTGATGGTGGGGATGGTTGTTGTAGTGGATGTGATGGTGATGGTGGTAGTGGCGGCGGCGGCGGCGGCTGTGGTGGTGGTGGTGGTGGTGGTGGTGGTGGTGGTGGTGGTGGTGGTGGTGATAGCTATTGTGAGAACGGTAATTTAGTTGTGGTAATGATAGTTGCGATAATGGTTCTAAACTTGACAATAATGTCATTGTTGTGGTAAAACTGGTGACATATTTAATTCATTGTAGTGCCCACTAAAAATATTATTGTGGAGATTTTGGCGATTGTGGTAACTGTGGTAATGGTGGTAATAGAGGTTTTGTGATTAGAGTGATAATAGAAAAGCAGATGTATCAGTAGTAATTGTGACAGCAGGGTGTGATGTTAGTGATTATGCAAGCCATTATGATGGCAATGGTGAACTGTGGTGCTGGTGACAGTGGTGGTAGCGGAGTAGCAGATGCAGTGGTGATAGAACAAAGTTTGGTGGTTGTGATGGTGCTGGTGATGCTAGTGGCGGTGGTGGTGGTGGTGGCGGTGGTGGTGAGGATGCTAGTGGTAGTGGTGGTGGTGGTGTGAATGCAAGTGGTGGTGGTGGTGGTGGATGTGGTGGTGATGGTGGATGTGGTGGTGGTGGTGGTGGTGGTGGTGGTGGTGGTGGTGGTGGTGGTGGTGGTGGTGGTGATGCAAGTGGTAGTCGTGGTGGTGGTGGTGATGGTGGTGGGGATGCAAGTGGTGGTGGTGGTGGTGGTGGTGGTTGTGGTGGTGGTGGTGTCGTATGAGAGAGGGTGGTCGCACTGGATAAGGAACGGAGAGAGAGGGAGATTGGGGTTGATAGAAGTAGTAGAAGTGGTTGTGGTCCGGACATATTAAGCTGATGGAGTTTGTGTCATGGGGTAGATGGCAAAAACTATTCATGCATGTAGTTTGATAGAACAGGTGAGGTTTGAAAACTGGTTGCTAGTTCATCGGTCTCGTGAGAACTTTTTTTAATTGAAAATGATATTACCGTTGCACATGAACGTTTTCAAATAATTTGCGTTAATTAATGAACCTGAGTTTTGATTTTTCATGTTATTCCTCACATCAGTCGAGAGTGGCAGAACTGCAGTCTGTGTGTGGCTGGAGCATGGCAAAAACCTCCGAAAGAAGACAGGTGGAGGGAAAATATTTGTGGAACATTTACGAGGTTTGGGTCATATTTGGGGATCCGTGAGTAACCTGCACGAACATGCTTCGCTGCACATAAGAGCTGTGATGTTCTCCATTGCATGCTGCAGTGAATTTACTTCTGAGAGGCCTAGTAGCTTTTCTTCGTTGGACTTGATAAGTAAACCAAATCATGTTTTCCCTCTCTCTTTTTTTCAGACGACACACGCAAGTGCTTGCAGGAAAGAACAGGAAGTTTACTCGTTCAACGAGACACAGAGTGGGATGATACAGTTTTTTGTGTGTACATTTCTGTAGAAAGGCGTCTTTCATTCCGTCTTCACCGCGTTCTGTGTCAGAAATATTGCAGCACTGTCATGACATTTTGTCAACGTTCAACAAAGTCGAAAGAGGCACCACAACTGCAGACTTTGTAAGTGGCTAAGGCGAAACACTCCACGACCCACGACAATATTCAGTTTCCAATTTGGATAGTCTACAGAAGGTAATGCCAGCTCAAATTTCCTCAAGTTTACCACGTTAACTGAGGATATCAAATAGGCTCCTGCAGAAGCATTGCTTAAAGCTTATCACGGTCGCGTATAATACTCTCGACGAAAGCGTATGTCGTGCAGGCCACAATAAGACAAAAGCGCTGAGACTCCAAAATTTTCGGTCAGTCATCGTGAATCTGAGGCACAGTCGACGGGGATAGGGCGCTATGGCCCAGTGCTCATGTGGAAACTTTCGTAGTTCTCTCTATGCCTGTTCGTGAGCTTTGATGGACACTCATGCATGTGTTCATGTGCTGTATGTGCATACTTACAGCACATATTTTTTTAAGTGAAAGGAGACCTCGACAGCCAACCAACTAAGCTCCTCTCCCAGCCTTTCCATCCTCATCCCCCATCCCACATCCCTCCAAAACATAACATCTGTTCGGACGCCCTAACTCATCATGAGGCCTCAGATTTAGGGAGGTTGAAGAAGTTTATTTCGCTAACAGAGGGCCACCGGCAGCCAATCGACAAGGCCATCATGTTACCTCTCCACGCTTTTCGACTCAATGCCTGGGAGGGATCTGACTTTTTCAAGTCTTTTCCTTGCTTGCTTGCAATTTCCGTCGCTAATTCTTCCACACTTTCTTGCCTTTATCAATTACGACACGCCTCATTCTAGCAGTTAACCCCCACTGCTTTCAGCAAAACAGATAATGGACTTTCTTCTGTT
>JAWQFJ010031396.1:0-12981 GCA_034096865.1 Theodoxus fluviatilis
TATAAATCACTCTTATACCGCGCGATACTCCCACTCAGTGAGACTCAAAGCGCTTCAGCCGATGTCGAGGCTGCCTCTCAGTGTGTAGTGTCTCAAGTCAATGAGACCAGTGTCCTGCTGCCAAGGGCGCTGGCACACTGTTTTCCACAAAGGAGAAATTGTGCGTGCTGGGTGTTTTTACTGTGGCCGACACCCACCCGTCGAGGACATGAGCGTCAGGATCTTTATAGTGCGTGATTTTGATGACACCTGGGGCATTTCTTCGTCTTCTTCCTCTGCAGATGCATCGGAATCTGGGATTCTAGAAGTGCACGGTTCTGTCGCTACATCCGGTGCAGCTGTTGGATCCTCGGTGAGCACTTCCTCATCAACAATGAAGTAATCAGATGGGGGGACGTTCCACTCCTGAAACAGGCGAGAAAGGAGCGGCTCCACTTCCTGCAGGTCTTTCTCAAGGCAGGGTTCTGAATCTGATGTTGTCTGGTCATCTGAGGAATGACGGAAGCCAGCATTGCGAAAGCAGTGGGCAATGGTGTCTGTAGTGACCTTTTTCCATGACTGCGTCGTTAAGTGTATGGCATCAAGAAGAGTTGGCTGGTACTCCGCCCATAGTGCAGGCGAGATGGTTCAAACACATGGACCTCCTGTACTTCACTTTGAAATTGTGAATGATGCCCGCATCAAGGGGCTGGAGTTTCGATGTCGCATTTGGCGGAAGGAACAGTACCTCGACTGCACGGAGATCAGGCAATTTGTGACTGGAACAGTTGTCCATCACGAGTAGGATCTTCCTATTTTGCCTTTCCATGTCTCTGTCAAACTGAATTAGCCAGGGTTCGAAGATTTCGTTTGTCATCCAAGCAGATGCGTTGCTGTCATATTGCACAGGCAAACCTTTCTTGACGTGTTTGAGGCATCTCGGATTCGCGTATTTGCCAATAAAGATTGGCTGATGCTTGTCTTCACACACACACACACACACACACACACACACACACACACACACACACACAAAACACACACACACACACACACACACACACACACACACAGTCATTAACCCATTCACTCACACACACATACACACACACACAAACACACACACACACACACATTTTACTCAACTGTAGATATCTGAAGTTTAAGCAAATGTACAAATTGAATTTTCGGTAAATATGTAGATTTCGGGAAATAAAGAATTAATGTCCGAAATCCATTTGGATTTCGGAAATATTATATTTTCTAAATACCGAAATCTGCGGATTTCGATGTTTAGATTGTAAATACCGAAATCCACTGTATTCCGGTAAATAAATACCGAAATCGGCGGATTTGCGTATTTAATTCTTTATTTACCGAAATCCACGGAATCCACGCTTGATTCCGGTGGATTCCGTGGATTGACCCCCTAAATCAATGGCCATCTATGTTCGGGATTTGTGTGGACTGTCCTCTCCTGCCTTTATGATTTTAAGGCGCTCAGACTATGTCAACACTCTACGTTTGCCTGTAACTTTCGCTTTGCTGTGCGGGTCCGCCATTTTGCAAGTTCGAGTCGCTATGGAAGGGAAATTACTCTCACCACACTTTGGTGACTTGGGTCTACTTTCGTGTTCTTACAACCGGTCTTGCAACAACACATTTGTGCTGCTCGGGACCAGAGATTTGCTTTCATACAACCGGACTTTTATACATCCGATTTTCATACAACCGGAAAATTCTAAGTAATAACAAAGAGTAGCTTCTGCCGGGACCCTGCCTGCCCCTTTCATACATCCGGTGTTTTATACATCCGGTCTATACTGTATGTGGCTACGTGAATATGCATGAGTGTATATATATATATATATATATATATATATATATATGTGTGTGCGTGTGTGCGCACATGCATGTAATAGTGTCTGCATGTGTGTATGATGTATTTGTACATTCTGTGTCCTTAGCGTGCCTACAAAGTTAGTGTGACCGGGTGAAGTGAAGCCCAAGGTCTTTACATAGACTCCTCTCTCTCTCTCTCTCTCTCTCTCCCTCCCTCCCTCCCCCCCATACCTTAGTTCCCCTATCTCCTTCCTCTATCATGTACCCTGCGTCCCCGATGCCCAGGTCGTCTAGGTTGTGAGACCAGCCTACTATGTAGCTTATCAGTCCGGGAGGGTCGCAGAGCTAGATCGTTTGTTAATTAAACTTGACATGTGACCGTGGACAATTCCCTCCTGTCATTCTTGCACGCTATGCCTAAATTGTTAGAAACAAGAGACAAATTTGATGCTCTTTCTAAATTAAGGCATCTGATTGCAATGGTGCAATATTAATTCGGTTGACTTTGTTATGCCTATCAAGGCAACACTTGGTGTGAATAATTTCGAGTAAGTATAAGGCAGCAATGAGCCTTTTTCTATCATTAGGAAAACACAACCCAGAGACAGGCTGAGATCCCAACCACTGATCCCAAGCCTTGCTCCCCTGAGGTCCACAGCATTTCTTTGCAAAGGAGGGATTGTGGCAGGTCGAGAGAGACCCCATCCCATAATAATAATAATAATGTGTGGATTTATATAGCGCCTTACCATGAGTTAAGACATGCTCAAGGCGCATACAAAAACAACCATTACAATATACAATAACAGTCAATCACATCAAAGGTAACTTAATAAACTTAATAACATAGGCATCAGACATTCACTTCAGGCATTCGACAAACTGATATACAGCGTCACCGCTTAACCATGAAACTGGGAAGAGGGGGAGGAGAGACAGGAGGATGTTAGGGGGCTTAGGCAAGCTAGTACAAAGAAAACATTGAGGGGAAGAAGATGAAGAAACTTAGTCAGGATTCGGGAACGATTTCAAGAAGAGGTGAGTTTTGAGAGCAGAGCGAAAGGTCGAGGGAGATGTAGAGTGACCATCTCCCCCATCTGGGGAAGAGACCACTGCCACCACGGTCTTGGCTTGGTCCAGGCCATTATCATCAGGCCTCGGACCAGCCAGGAGCTCCTGTACCCATGGGTGAATAAAGTTGTGGAAAGCAAGAACGATTATCATTATGTCTCATGCCTGCGCCCTTCTACCATCAAGCCTTGCCTCCACCCCATCACATTAACATTCTGGAGCTTTCGTTTACTTCAACTTTCCCTGACTGTATCCATCAGTGTTGCCAAAGGTCTAAATTTGGAGTTCCACACAACCATTGGAGTAGCAATGCCAGTACACGTGTGTATACAAAAATATATGTTTATTTTTCATAAGCATCTGGATCACAATCATGCAATAATTTCTGACTCACATGCGAAGCAAAAGTGAGTCTATGTACTCAGCCGTGTCGTCTGTCCGTCCGTCCGTCCGTAAAAAACTTTAACGTTGGATTTTTCTCGGAGACTATTAAGTCTATCAACACCAAATGTGGCATGATGGTGTATGATGACAAGGCCTCAAAAAACATACATAGTGACTTGACCTTGCTTCAAGGTCAAGGTCACAGGAGCCATAAATGTGGTCTCAAAAACAGTCATTTTTCACATTTTCCCAATTTTCTCCCACGTTATTGAGAATGGCGACCTTAGCTACAAGTGGTATATAGGTCAAAGCAAGCCCTATCTTTTGATACCAGTTTGGTTGACCTTGCTTCAAGGTCAAGGTCACAGGAGCTCTTCAAAGTTGGATTGTATACATATTTTGAAGTGACCTTGACCCTGAACTACGGAAGATAACTGTTTCAAACTTAATAATTATGTGGGGCACATGTTATACTTTCATCATGAGACACATTTGTTCACATATCATCAAGGTCAAGGTCACTTTGACCCTTATGAAATGTGACCAAAATGGGGTAGTGAACCACTAAAAGTGACTATATTTCATGGTAGAAAGTGCCAATAAGCACCATTGTGCTTCCTATGTCTTGAATTAACAGCTTTGTGTTGCATGACCTTGGATGACCTTGACCTTGGGTCAAGGTCACATGTATTTTGGTAGGGAAAATGTGTAAAACATTTCTTTGTGTATGATGTCATTGGTAGGTTTAGTTGTTTGACCTTGACCTTGAAGGTCACCTGAAGGTCAAGGTCATATAAAGGTCAAGGTCAAGCATGTGAGCCGTATGGGCTTTGCCCTTCTTGTTTTACAATGAAGTATGCCGAGACGTAAAACATACAAATATTATTTTTCAACAGACTGTGCTAATAGTAACTAAAATTGTTAAATCAATCTCATTAGCAAACATTGTGCATCACAGACTAATGGTGGGTGGATACAAAAACTCACCAGCGTGTGAACATTGCCAGGTAAATCAGTTTCATTACCTGGAAAAGAAGTATAAGCGCAGACTTCCATCTCAACAAACTGTTTATACTGTAGCATAGTGTGGCTCATACTGTGGCATAGTGTGGCTCATACTGTGGCATAGTGTGGCTCATACTGTGGCATAGTGTGGCTCATACTGTAGCATAGTGTGGCTCATACTGTAGCATAATGTGGCTCATACTGTAGCATAGTGTGGCTCATACTGTGGCATAGTGTGGCTCATACTGTGGCATAATGTGGCTCATACTGTAGCATAGTGTGGCTCATACTGTGGCATAGTGTGGCTCATACTGTAGCATAGTGTGGCTCATACTGTAGCATAGTGTGGCTCATACTGTAGCATAGTGTGGCTCATACTGTAGCATAGTGTGGCTCATACTGTAGCATAGTGTGGCTCATACTGTAGCATAGTGTGGCTCATACTGTAGCATAGTGTGGCTCATACTGTAGCATAATGTGGCTCATACTGTAGCATAGTGTGGCTCATACTGTAGCATAGTGTGGCTCATACTGTAGCATAGTGTGGCTCATACTGTGGCATAGTGTGGCTCATACTGTAGCATAGTGTGGCTCATACTGTAGCATAGTGTGGCTCATACTGTAGCATAGTGTGGCTCATACTGTAGCATAGTGTGGCTCATACTGTAGCATAGTGTGGCTCATACTGTAGCATAGTGTGGCTCATACTGTAGCATAGTGTGGCTCATACTGTAGCATAGTGTGGCTCATACTGTAGCATAGTGTGGCTCATACTGTAGCATAGTGTGGCTCATACTGTAGCATAGTGTGGCTCATACTGTAGCATAGTGTGGCTCATACTGTAGCATAGTGTGGCTCATACTGTAGCATAGTGTGGCTCATACTGTAGCATAGTGTGGCTCATACTGTAGCATAGTGTGGCTCATACTGTAGCATAGTGTGGCTCATACTGTAGCATAGTGTGGCTCATACTGTAGCATAGTGTGGCTCATACTGTAGCATAGTGTGGCTCATACTGTAGCATAGTGTGGCTCATACTGTAGCATAGTGTGGCTCATACTGTAGCATAGTGTGGCTCATACTGTAGCATAGTGTGGCTCATACTGTAGCATAGTGTGGCTCATACTGTAGCATAGTGTGGCTCATACTGTAGCATAGTGTGGCTCATACTGTAGCATAGTGTGGCTCATACTGTAGCATAGTGTGGCTCATACTGTAGCATAGTGTGGCTCATACTGTAGCATAGTGTGGCTCATACTGTAGCATAGTGTGGCTCATACTGTAGCATAGTGTGGCTCATACTGTAGCATAGTGTGGCTCATACTGTAGCATAGTGTGGCTCATACTGTAGCATAGTGTGGCTCATACTGTAGCATAGTGTGGCTCATACTGTAGCATAGTGTGGCTCATACTGTAGCATAGTGTGGCTCATACTGTAGCATAGTGTGGCTCATACTGTAGCATAGTGTGGCTCATACTGTAGCATAGTGTGGCTCATACTGTAGCATAGTGTGGCTCATACTGTAGCATAGTGTGGCTCATACTGTAGCATAGTGTGGCTCATACTGTAGCATAGTGTGGCTCATACTGTAGCATAATGTGGCTCATACTGTAGCATAGTGTGGCTCATACTGTAGCATAGTGTGGCTCATACTGTAGCATAGTGTGGCTCATACTGTAGCATAGTGTGGCTCATACTGTAGCATAGTGTGGCTCATACTGTAGCATAGTGTGGCTCATACTGTAGCATAGTGTGGCTCATACTGTAGCATAGTGTGGCTCATACTGTAGCATAGTGTGGCTCATACTGTAGCATAGTGTGGCTTATACTGTAGCATAGTGTGGCTCATACTGTAGCATAGTGTGGCTCATACTGTAGCATAGTGTGGCTCATACTGTAGCATAGTGTGGCTCATACTGTAGCATAGTGTGGCTCATACTGTAGCATAGTGTGGCTCATACTGTTGCATAGTGTGGCTCATACTGTAGCATAGTGTGGCTCATACTGTAGCATAGTGTGGCTCATACTGTAGCATAGTGTGGCTCATACTGTAGCATAATGTGGCTCATACTGTAGCATAGTGTGGCTCATACTGTAGCATAGTGTGGCTCATACTGTAGCATAATGTGGCTCATACTGTAGCATAGTGTGGCTCATACTGTAGCATAGTGTGGCTCATACTGTAGCATAGTGTGGCTCATACTGTAGCATAGTGTGGCTCATACTGTAGCATAGTGTGGCTCATACTGTAGCATAGTGTGGCTCATACTGTGGCAGAGTGTGGCTCATACTGTAGCATAATGTGGCTCATACTGTAGCATAGTGTGGCTCATACAGTAGCATAGTGTGGCTCATACTGTAGCATAGTGTGGCTCATACTGTAGCATAGTGTGGCTCATACTGTAGCATAGTGTGGCTCATACTGTAGCATAGTGTGGCTCATACTGTGGCATAGTGTGGCTCATACTGTAGCATAGTGTGGCTCATACTGTGGCATAGTGTGGCTCATAGTGTTGTTCACTACTTCCAGCCTTCTACCTGCCAGAAACCATCGTGGCCTCCTTTCCTAAAAACCATTACTATGGGTTTTCCCAAGTTGACCCTCAGGCCCAAGGACTGGGACACTTGAGCTAAATTGTTCAACTGGTTTTGTAAGCATGCAGCCGTTGTCGAAAGAAGGTCAATATCGTCAACAAACAAAAGGGAAAATATTTCAGGCATATTAGGTGAGAAAGAGAGAGAGAGAGAGAGAGAGAGAGAGAGAGAGAGAGAGAGAGAGAGAGAGAGAATGAGAATGAGAGAGAGTAGGAGAGAGTATACTTAATCGTTGATATATCTCTACAACACAGACTAATCATCTTTAATATTCCACCCAATCCATGTACCCGTTTTTCTTCTCACCTTCAACCTCAACCCCAACAAACCCAACCCCGCTTACCCAACCATGCATCCAGCCCCGTCGTGTGCTATAACCAACGTCTTTTGGATCGTGATAACCCTTCTTCCACGAACATCCCTCTCCCTCCTCACCTCTCCTCCTCTCTGTCAACACCTCTCCCTCCCCTCCCCCTCTCTCCTCTTCTCTCCCCCCTCTCTCCTCCTCTCTCCCCCCTCTCTCCTCCTCTCTTTCCCTATCTCCCCCTCTCTTCTTCTATCTCCCCCTCTCTTCTTCTATCTCTCCCTCTCTTCTTCTATCTCCCCATCTCTCCCCCTCTCTTCTTCTATCTCTTCCTCTCTCCCCCTCTCTTTACCTCTCTCCTCCTCTCTCCCCACCTCTCCTCCTCTCTCCCCCTCTCTCCTCCTCTCTTCCCCTATCTCCTCCTCTCTTCCCCTATCTCCCCCTCTCTTCTTCTCTCTCCCCCTCTCTTCCTCTATCTCTCCCTCTCTCCCCCTCTCTTTCCCTCTCTCCTCTTCTCTCCCCATCTCCCCCCCTCTCTCCTCCTCTCTTCCCCTATCTCCCCCTCTCTTCCCCTATCTCTCCCTCTATCTTCCTCTCTCCCTCTCTCTTCCTCTCTCCCCCTCTCTCCTCCTATCTCCCCCTCTCTCCTCTCTTCCCCTATCTCCCCCTCTCTTCCTCTATCTCTCCCTCTCTTCCCCTCTCTTCCCCTCTCTCCCCCTCTCCCTTCCTCTCTTCCCCAATCTCCCCCTCTCTTCCTCTATCTCCCCTTCTCTCCCCCTCTCTTCCTTACTTTCTCCCTCTTTTCCCCTCTCTCCTCCTCTCTCCTCCTCTCTCCTCCTCTCTTCCAGACTTCTCCATCCCATCTCTCGTCTTACTTTCCATCACTCTTCTTCCCACCACTCCCCTTCCCACCTCATCCCTCCCCACACCTCCCTTTCCCGTCTCTCGCCCTCCACCATCGCTCCTCATCCCACCTCACCCCTCCCCACACCTCCCTTTCTCATCTCTCGCCTTCTTTCACCATCGCTCCTCATCCCACCTCATCCCTCCCCACACCTCCCTTTCTCATCTCTCGCCTTCCTTCACCATCGCTCCTCATCCCACCTCATCCCTCCCCACACCTCCCTTTTTCATCTCTCGCCTTCTTTCACCATCGCTCCTCATCCCACCTCATCCCTCCCCACACCTCCCTTTTTCATCTCTCGCCTTCTTTCACCATCGCTCCTCATCCCACCTCATCCCTCCCCACACCTCCCTTTCCCGTCTCTCGCCCTCCACCATCGCTCCTCATCCCACCTCATCCCTCCCCACACCCCCCTTTCCCGTCTCTCGCCCTCCACCATCGCTCCTCATCCCACCTCATCCCACCCCACACCTCCCTTTCTCATCTCTCGCCCTCCTTCACATGACTCCTCATCCCACCTCATCCCTCCCCACACCTCCCTTTCTCATCTCTCGCCTTCCTTCACCATCACTCCTCATCCCACCTCATCCCTCCCCACACCTCCCTTTCCCGTCTCTCGCCCTCCACCATCACTCCTCATTCCACCTCATCCCTCCCCACACCTCCCTTTTTCCTCTCTCGCCCTCCTTCACCATCGCTCCTCATCCCACCTCATCCCTCCCCACACCTCCCTTTCTCATCTCTCGCCTTCCTTCACCATCGCTCCTCATCCCACCTCATCTCTCCCCACACCTCCCTTTCTCATCTCTCGCCCTCCTTCACCTTGACACCTCATCCCACCTCATCCCTCCCCACCTCCTTCCGTCTCTCCCTCCACCATCACTCCTCATCCACCTCATCCTCCCACACCTCCTTTCCTCTCTCGCCCTCCTTCACCATCGCTCCTCATCCCATCTCATCCCTCCCCACACCTCCCTTTCTCATCTCTCGCCTTCTTCACCATCGCTCCTCATCCCACCTCATCCCTCCCCACACCTCCCTTTTCCTCTCTCGCCCTCCTTCACCATCGCTCCTCATCCCACCTCATCCCTCCCCACACCTCCCTTTCTCATCTCTCGCCTTCTTTCACCATCGCTCCTCATCCCACCTCATCCCTCCCCACACCTCCCTTTTTCCTCTCTCGCCCTCCTTCACCATCGCTCCTCATCCCACCTCATCCCTCCCCACACCTCCCTTTCTCATCTCTCGCCCTCCTTCACCATCGCTCCTCATCCCACCTCATCCCTCCCCACACCTCCCTTTCTCATCTCTCGCCCTCCTTCACCATCGCTCCTCATCCCACCTCATCCCTCCCCACACCTCCCTTTCTCATCTCTCGCCTTCCTTCACCATCGCTCCTCATCCCACCTCATCCCTCCCTCCACCATCGCTCCTCATCCCACCTCATCCCTCCCCACACCTCCCTTTCTCCTCTCTCGCCCTCCTTCACCATCGCTCCTCATCCCACCTCATCCCTCCCCACACCTCCCTTTCTCATCTCTCGCCTCCTTCACCATCGCTCCTCATCCCACCTCATCCCTCCCCACACCTCCCATTTTCCTCTCTCGCCCTCCTTCACCATCGCTCCTCATCCCATCTCATCCCTCCCCACACCTCCCTTTCTCATCTCTCGCCTTCCTTCACCATCGCTCCTCATCCCACCTCATCCCTCCCCACACCTCCCTTTTTCCTCTCTCGCCCTCCTTCACCATCGCTCCTCATCCCATCTCATCCCTCCCCACACCTCCCTTTCTCATCTCTCGCCTTCCTTCACCATCGCTCCTCATCCCACCTCATCCCTCCCCACACCTCCCTTTCTCCTCTCTCGCCCTCCTTCACCATCGCTCCTCATCCCACCTCATCCCTCCCCACACCTCCCTTTCTCATCTCTCGCCTTCCTTCACCATCGCTCCTCATCCCATCTCATCCCTCCCCACACCTCCCTTTCTCATCTCTCGCCCTCCTTCACCATCGCTCCTCATCCCACCTCATCCCTCCCCACACCTCCCATTCTCATCTCTCGCCTCCTTCACCATCGCTCCTCATCCCACCTCATCCCTCCCCACACCTCCCTTTTTCCTCTCTCGCCCTCCTTCACCATCGCTCCTCATCCCATCTCATCCCTCCCCACACCTCCCTTTCTCAACTCTCGCCAATCCCACCTCATCCCTCCCCACACCTCCCTTTTCCTCTCTCGCCCTCCTTCACCATCGCTCCTCATCCCACCTCATCCCTCCCCACACCTCCCTTTCCGTCTCTCGCCCTCCACCATCACTCCTCATCCATCTCATCCCTCCCCACACCTCCCTTTCTCATCTCTCGCCATCCTTCACCATCGCTCCTCATCCCATCTCATCCCTCCCCACACCTCCCTTTCTCATCTCTCGCCCTCCTTCACCATCGCTCCTCATCCCACCTCATCCCTCCCCACACCTCCCTTTCCCATCTCTCGCCCTCCTTCATCATCACTCCTCATCCCACCTCATCCCTCCCCACACCTCCCTTTCTCATCTCTCGCCTTCCTTCACCATCGCTCCTCATCTCACCTCATTCCTCCCCACACCTCCCTTTCCCATCTCTCGCCCTCCTTCACCTTGACACCTCATCCCACCTCATCCCTCCCCACACCTCCCTTTCTCATCTCTCGCCCTCCTTCACCATCGCTCCTCATCCCACCTCATCCCTCCCCACACCTCCCTTTCTCATCTCTCGCCTTCCTTCACCATCACTCCTCATCCCACCTCATCCCTCCCCACACCTCCCTTTCTCATCTCTCGCCTTCCTTCACCATCACTCCTCATCCCACCTCATCCCTCCCCACACCTCCCTTTCTCATCTCTCGCCTTCCTTCACCATCGCTCCTCATCCCACCTCATCCCTCCCCACACCTCCCTTTCTCATCTTTCGCCTTCCTTCACCATCACTCCTCATCCCACCTCATCCCTCCCCACACCTCCCTTTCTCATCTCTCGCCTTCCTTCACCATCACTCCTCATCCCACCTCATCCCTCCCCACACCTCCCTTTCTCATCTCTCGCCCTCCTTCACCATCGCTCCTCATCCCACCTCATCCCTCCCCACACCTCCCTTTCTCATCTCTCGCCATCCTTTACCATCGCTCCTCATCTCACCTCACCCCTCCACACACCTCCCTTTCTCATCTCTGGCCATCCTTCACCATCGCTCCTCATCTCACCTCATCCCTCCCCACACCTCCCTTTCTCATCTCTCGCCTTCCTTCACCATCACTCCTCATCCCACCTCACCCCACCCCACACCTAGTCCTGAGGCCAAGCAGCTCTATCAGCCCTAGAAAAGGAAGTGTCGGCTACAAGTTCATACCAAAATGTTTTGTCATATTTTGAAAGAAAACACCTAGTACATGACATTTTGAGATAGTCTAACTTTGGGTATAATCTAAATAATTAGATTTTTCTGTTTTTGAAATTCGTTTTTCACGCAAACAGGTAAAAAGTTTTAAAAAATTAAAAAATTGTGTTTTAACTTGTTATTTTCCCCGACTAAAGTAAGTAGGCATGTTCAAATATTACAATAATTCATGTATTGGAGTATGTTAGTGACTTTTGGTTTAGTAAGCAATTAATTAAGAATAAAAAACTTGTTTGACTCAAATCATTCGAGTTGCCTCCCTTGATGATAGTCAATATACGTAGCAATGTGCACAGACCACCACCTATTCCTTCTGCACATCTCTTGGTTGCACAATCTCCACACAAACACAATGCTGTTGAAATCATTCCCAGACTGAATCAATGGAATGAATGTCTCCTTCAAAATACATATCAGTGTCAGAACCACTACTGTCAGTGTCACTTGTGTGGTCCATATGCATGTCTTCCTCCACCAACACCGACTGTTTGTTCACACACCCAACACATGCACACAGTTGTGTGCATTGCAGAGAGTTGCGGTGGCAGCTGCTAATAAAATATAATTTTCTGTATAGATTATCCATTTCTCTATTTGTTTGTCAAATTTCAGGTTAAACTATTGTTAAGATCATGGTTAATTTTGTTTCCAAAAAGATCGTTACTAGCATCCACTTTGGTGAGACGCCATTCTAAGATTATCGCCGAAAATCTGGTTAAAAAATAAAATAAATATTTGCGCACTCATTACCGTACTAAAACTTATGCGTATTTACCACTTTGTTCATTTTTCTACGTTAAATCTGTATTCTGGGGATTGTTTGAGCCTAAGATCATGTTCATTTGTTTTGATCATATACCTCCTACCTACTGACTTTCTTTGGACATTATTTATTTTCCCTAGACTGACCCTTTAACTTGGTTTCGTGCAACAAGCAACACTATTTTCCTCACATGATTATGGTGTAAATAGACCTCAAATGATCAATCAGGCAAGCAATCAACTAGTTTTTACTAAAATGTAACGAAAGTATAACGTTCAACTTACTTGTACGAGTTTTTCTGGAGCTCAGGTCCCTGTCGATTTGCTTTTTTTAGACTTAGTCTTTCTGCACACAATACAGACAGGAGGCAGGGTATGCTCGCTTCTGGTAGTCGATTCTCGGCTGTTCTGTCCTTGTGGTCTCATTTTTGTCCTCGGTGAAACAGCTCCCGCAGCTTTACCTTTCTCAACGCTATGCTGCGCCTGTTTGATTCTTCGTTTGTTTGTGAAACGATTGTACCATTACATTACAGGTGAAAGCAACGCGTTTCACTTTCAGGCTTTGATTATAAAGCAAGAAGTTTCTCAGCTATCACACGTTCTTCGCCGTCTAAAGTACTCCACTGCTTGCTTGACCATATCATGGTATTCCACTTAATCTCTGTGAAACTCGCTAAATCTAGAGACGTAATACCTTCGCAGCAG
>JAWQFJ010031397.1:0-11461 GCA_034096865.1 Theodoxus fluviatilis
TTTTCATGTTCCTTCGACTGTCATAGAACTTTTACCTCGAATGTGCGACGTGCCATCCTGAAGTGCTTCGTGCACGTGCTGTCGGGATGTCGAGGAATCGTTACGGTCACCATGGGCGCGTTTGTTAGGCCCAAAATCGCGAGATCCTTCCTCGATGGCTAGTCGAGGGCGAGCGAGACGCTCCTACAGCTAAAGTAATGGCCAATCATCAACTGGCAAGGCGGAAGAACATGGCTGCGTCCTGGCGCCAGAATCGGTGAAGAAGTTGCCGATAGAAGAAATAACTGACGGTACCGATATCACATAAGTTTTTCACTTGATAGAACAAACCATGTTGTCATATCATATGGCATTGAACTTTTTCAATGAAAAAAAAGAGTAACCCGGGTTCAACTGTAGACAATTTAGTCGAAAATATTATGATCGTTTCATTTCGATGAATTCAAGGGACATAATGCATAGAGCGTACGTGTACGGTGTTGCGTGTTTGCAAGCAATACCAAACTTTTCGGCAGTGTATGTCCAGAAATAACCTATACGCCTACTCCTAAAAATATACACATGAACACTCGAACAGCAAATACTTATGTGTGCGTACACTTTTCCATTCTCGGACCCTGAGAAGCACATTACAGGCACTGTTATCTCCGAGCACCAGGCCAACTCGCACTGTCTCCGCCATTTTGGCTCATCCGGGTCACTGCAGCGGGAAGGATCGAGGGAGTTCTGGACCTCCCTCAGCCTCCCGCTTTCACGGCGAGTGCGCCCTTATGAGCGAGGAATGCAGGCAACGCCTAGCCCTCGCGATTCTCTCGAGCTTTTGGACCTAACAAACGCGCCCAAAGTTCTCTATTCTGACTGATACGTCTTTCTCAGCTGCGTTGAAGAGAGCCACAGCACTTACTTCCTTACTTGCAGCGTACGTCACAAACCCAAACATGAATCCTCCATGATGTACTGCCATATCGTCACGTGTGACGTCCATACTCATGCCCGTACCGAAGTTCAAGGCAGAAGCTATCATATCCGTAAAAAGATTGTAGTTGATCCTGACCTTAGTGACTGGTGACATTACTCTCCCTTCTATTCTGAGGGGAAGGGGGGATCTACCCTTATGCGTTTATTAAGTGGTCTCTACTATCAAGAGGGATAACACTGAATGTGAAATCATTTGGAGGATTCATGTTTCCAAAGAGAACCTCCAAAACCCTATACTTTTAATGATAATATTATTTTAAAGTCATCAAAAAGACCAACCAATCAAAACTCCTCACCTTGCTACACTTGGTAGCAGAGATGAAGTGGAGTGCAACGAAACGCAGAGATTGATTGGGAGGGGTGGGGGTGGAGGGCGGGTGGGATAGGATGGGATTGGGGTGGAATGAGGTGGGATGGAGTTGGGGTCGAGTGGGGTGGGATGGAGTGGATGGATTGTTCTGGCCTATCAGTCTCTGTGGGCTATTTAAGGTCATTAATTACGAAAAACAAAATGATTAGAATAAGAACGAATCCAATCACGCTTTCCCTAGTTAATCGCCTGTAACAAATGGCACAGGAAGACGCCATAGGCTGCTCCTGAGGACTGTGGGAAATGGTGTGACAGAAACATCTTTTTCTGCTAAATTTGTGTCAATATTGCATATATAGCGGAAAAGGGCAAGTTACACGGAGCTGGAAGACCACTGTCAGCAAAGAGGGTGGGGTTGCCGGACGTTGCCTGTCGAGGTGGCATGCAGAGAAATCATAGCAGGGTCCACCATCCGTTTTCTGCGACAGCGTGCCTTTTCTTTTATTGGACCTGTAACATGGAATAGTCTCCCTCTCTCAGTCGTCATTCTGACACTCTGCCCCAGTTCAAAAGTGTTCTACAGACCCACCTCTTCCGATCCGCCTTTCCCGCTGAGCTGCTTCACCTTACTTGCCCTGGCCTGCAAGTGCCGTGTGTATTGTATAGTTTGTTCTATTTGTTCTATTGAATCTTAGGTTGCTGGGGTTTTTTTATGTGTGGAGTGTGTGAGTTTTTGTAGGAATGTGGTGTTGAGTGGTTGTATGAGTGTTGATAGTTTGGATTGTAAATGCCATGGGCTTGCCTGTCAAGGGAAGGTATGTGCATATGAATAAACTATGAATGAAAAGGGCTGGGCGCTAGGTCTCAGAAGGTCAGTAAAGTAGTGAGGGAGCAAGACGCTGACGGACCCACTATCCGATGCCCCCCCCCCTCCCCCCCAGTGGCCGATGTGGTTGCTTGGGGCCGACCCTGGTTGAGCTACTGGAGCAGGCCCCGAAAGCTCCACAGCCAGGGGCTCCAGCTGAAGAGGGGGGCCTCGAGCAGCTCTAGCCGTATTGAGTTCTCAGTTCTCATGCTTAAACATGTGCAGGCAGTTGTGTCAAGGAGCATTTTATACTCCTCTAGAAAAAATCCAGTGTTTCATACCTGGTAATTCAAAACTCGCTCTAAAGTTATGGTGCGTTACCGATACACAGTGAGCATGCTCCACTCCAGCGTCATTATCTGGAAGAAAAATGGAAGGCAGTGATGTGGATTTCATAGTCATTGCCGAATGACTCGACTATCCATTTATTCGATAGGTGGAGTCATTTGAAGGATGGAGTTTTAACGTCATTTAGTCTTAGTAGACTATTTAAGGCCATTGATAACACACATTAATTAGAGCGGGTTCGAATAGGAGACAAGTCTAATCAAGATGTCCCTAGTTATTCGCCTCTTATGAATCGCATAGGAAGACGCAGTAGGTTATTTCTCACTGTGAACCCATAGGGGAAGAGTCAATTGAATGGTCGACTCATCAAGACGAATTTCACTGTCTGTGAAAGCCGTTGAAGCAGAAAAAGTGAAACAACGCTGTTCCTTCATCAGGAAAAGCAGAAGCAGCGTGTTTTTATCTCGCCATGTTCAACAGCGTTTAGGCAGCAGACTGCTTGGCATCATCAGCTACTAACTGCATTGTACTTCTAAACGAAGATGGTAAAGAGACCACCAAGCAACACGTGAGACACAGCACGTGGTCATGTAGTGATGCAAGGGATTTAGATTATCACTCACTTACTCAACCCCTGCTTGGAACAATGGATGGATGGTGTTTGCGGTCTATCAGCCTTTGTATGATATATATGACCATTAAGAACGAAAACCACTAAAACAGCTTAGATGGATGGATTGATGGATTGATGGATGGATGGATGGATGGATGGATGGATGGGTTGGGTGGGTGGGTTGCTGGGTGGATGGATGGATGGATGTTGGATGGATGGATGGATGGATGGATGGATGGATGGATGGATGGATGGATGGGTTGGGTGGGTGGGTTGCTGGGTGGATGGATGGATGGATGGATGGATGGATGGATGGATGGATGGATGGATGGATGGATGGATGGATGGATGGAGTCTTACGGCCTATCAGCCTTTGAAGGCTTTGCAGGGCCATTTCTCATGATGACCCTCTAAAGTAAGAGTAAGATCAGCCAAGTTACGATGTCCCTATTTATTCGCCTCTTAAGAATCACGTATGGAGACGCGGTGGATCTATTCTTGAAACCCCCAACCCACAGGGGGATGGAACAGTTTAGAGTAAACGCAAGTCAAGTCACTAGGCTTGTTCAGGAGTACGAAGCGCTGCATGAGCGCTTCATGTTGGCAATTAAGCGCTCTTTGCCTCTCGTGAACGCCTACAGATTTAGTGCAGCGCTTCACTTGTGAAAGGGAGGTAAATATTCTGCTCCGCATATCGTGTTGCTAGACGCTAAATAAAGTGGTTTCTTTGCCACAGACATCGTTTATGCACGTTTAAATGTATTCTGCATGAAAATAGTCCACTACGGTGACATTCTTAATGTCATTACTCGCGCACACATAGTGCTTAGGGCAAATAAAGCCCGCTCCAGTCCCAAATTGATGTTAAAATGGAAAGGTAAAGGTGTGGTTTTTTTATAGCAACTTACACCCTTTGTCTGGGTCTCAAACCGCTTACATGTTTCGGAGGGTTATTTTACGCATCGACGGCCAGTGCAGGATCGACGACGCCATTTTGGAAATCGTGTGAATCACCTCGGATGTGTGCTTTTCTGCGAGGCGCTGAGTGAATCATGCCCCAAAATTGCTATTCAGGAGTGAAACACGTGCAGCGCTGTGCAGCGCTGCGCCTCCTGAACAAGCCTACTGTGTCCTTAGTTATTTGCCTCTTACGAATCACGTAGGGAGACGCGGTGGGTCAATTCTTCCCCCGAACCCACAGGGGATGCTCGGAACGACCGTCAGGCTGGATGCTGCAGGGAGGCCGCCATTTGTTTCGGTCTTGGGGTTCATGGAGAAGGGAGAGGTCTTCCATGTCGGTCTATTGTTTGACATTGTTCATCCAGAATTTCCTTTGCCGTCCGCGCGTCCTCCCTTCCTCAACGGTGCTCTGGAGCACTGTTTTTGCAAGGCTGTCATGCCGTGTGGTGTGGCCGTACCATTTCAGCTTCCTCCGCCTGTCAGTTGTCAGCAGGGGTTCTTGTTTGCCAGCCACTGGTGTAATCTGCCGGAAGACAAAATAACTGGTTTTGCGATCTTCGTATGAGATGATCCAGATCATCTCGAGACACTTCATCTCCAAAGCCTGAATACGGCAGATTTAGACAATACTGGCGCCAAATGATGACTTGACTTAGACTTAGTCCTCTTCGCTCCGGTCGGAGCATAGGGCCTTCACTGCAAGTCTCCACCTCTGTCTGTCTTGGGCTGCCCTCTTCGCCTCTCCCCAGGTCATCCGGACTGTCCTCAGCGCCAAATGATGAATGTCAATATAAATTGGTTAAATATATGGAACGATACAATGACCTCAAACTTTTTACGTTTACCATACAGCCAGAGCCACTCATGTCCTCTTCACCTGGAGACCCTGGCTATTCAGCTGTCGAGACATGGCACTGCGAAGGTGCAGTGAAGTCGACACTCAACTACATTCGGCTTTAAATGACTCGACTATGAAGCCTGAACGACGTTGTAGGCGAATGTAGCACCGCGAAGACCTTTCAAGAGACTTGCAGCAGGAACCCAGGCAGGTGGCCAAAGAGGTTTCCAAGAACATTAGGACAGGGTCGGATCATTCAGATCCAACCAAGCGTTTGAATTATCCTGGAAGATCAAACCCAATCCACGTGCAGCAACAAACATACATTTATCTACATCTGGACTTTTGTATTTAGTGGAACTGGCTGATGCAGAACTCTCTGCACAAATATTTAACATTTAAACTAGATCAAGAGCCAGGTTAATATTGTTATTATTTCATAATGGATTCCATAACTACATTCAAACATCGTTCAACAAAGCAGTGTAGGGTAGCGGAATGAATGAAGCAAATCAATATGGACAAGATGTTTATTGTATGACCACGCAATAAAACTCTGAAATGTTACACAACACATCAGAGAAATGGTTTGATAAAATAGCATGGCTGCGCATCTACTAAAAGTACGTATGAAGACTATTTACAGTGAACATGCAGTTGTAAGTTTTGTTTCAATGGAAACTGATTGAAAAGATAAACATGAAAGTTCTAAGGTGTCATAGCGTCCGATCAAACAAATGCACCCCACGGGACTTCATCAGGCAACAAAGGCTACCTTTAAACACATTTTTAAATGTTTTATTTGACCAAGGTCATTTCGACTATGTCCGCATCTAAACATTTATCGCATTTACACAGGTTCTGCCCGATGCCTCTATCAGCATGCTCACTTCGCAGACATCATGACAGGGGCGGACATGACATATGAGAGTAAATGCTTCGTAATAAAGTTGAATTACATTAACACCAGCAAATTGAAGCTTTGAACAATTTAGATACACCCACTTTTACTCTTCAAATCCATCCCCCCTTTTGTTTTCTAGATTTCGTATCTGTGTAATTACACAAGAAATACCTTTGCTGAGGAGAGGCGTATGTTTGCTTGCAATCATCTGTGCATGGCACGGGTGTGAATGTGCAACGTCTTTCTTTCTTTTTCACTCATTTTGTTGTGAACGACAGGGTTGATCACCCCGTCGTCGTGGAATGTTCCTCGAGGATACTTCGCAGGAAATCCGCGATATATGTCACTGCAGGAGAAGAGAACAAGGACAATAAAAGTTTAACATGACCAGATAATGATGGTTGAAGAGCTATGGTCTTTCAGCCTATGTAGGCCAATGATCACAGCAATCACGATCTGGTGGAGCGAGAGCAAATCAAGGCAGGATGTTCCAAGTCATTGACCTCTTGTGAATTGCATAGGGAGAAGCGAGGATTCCGTTCTTATCCCCAGCGCTGAAGGAGTAACTCATGGCCAAGGTCAGTCGAGCCCCCTGTGGGTTGGGGGTAAGTGAAAGTTTTCGTCCAAAAATGGAGGTCACATGATAGGCTTGTGGGATAGCCGATATGCTCCCTGACATAAGACGTTAAAGTAGTTATAAGACTATTTCGCACACAACTCTTAACTTACTCTTGTTGAGACAATAAACAAGAGTTTGTTCGATACAATAAAATGTTTGTGTTGAAATGGAAACACGTTTTGACATCTGAATGATTTCTGTAAAAAAAGTGGAGAGAAAAAAAGTATCAGATCGAACAATTTTAGGCCCAATGCTGTAACGCAAAGGGTCAAGTCTATTACGCATTCATTGCGAACTGTGCCCGAGTCAACACTGACTTGGGTTCACAGAATGGGGTAAGAATAGACCCACCGCGCCCCCATATATGATTCGTAAGAGGCGAATGACTTGAAACATCGAGACTTCATTTGCGCTCACTCTACCAGTTCTTGTGATTATGGTTAATTGCCTACAGTGGCCAAATAGGTCGCAAAACTTACTCCATCCCTCCATTCCTCCCTGTCCCACCCCGAGGACTACCATCCCGTCCCGTCCCCATTCCTCCCCATCTCACCCCTCCCTCCCCGTCTCACCCCTCCCTCCCTATCATTCCCCTCCCTCCCCATCATTCCCCTCCCTCCCCCATCATTTCCCTCCCTCCCCCATCATTCCCCTCCCTCCCCCATCATTCCCCTTCCTCCCCCACCATTCCCTCCCTCACCCATCATTCCCCTCCCTCCCCCATTATTTCCCTCCCTCCCCATTCCTCCCACCCTATTCCTCTCTTCCATCCCATCCCATTCCTCCCATCCTTCCTTTCCTTCTCATCCCATCCCTCCCTTCCATCCCATCCATCCAATCCTTCCATCCCACCCTTCCCTCCATCGCTCCCATTCCATTCCTTCATTCTATCCCTTCCTCCCAGACCCACCAAGTCCTATCGCATCCCTTTCTACCTCCATCCATCCATCCATCCATCCATTCATCCATCCATCCAGGATCGCTGGATGCACTCATCAGCTGGAACATCTGTTCTAGGTGGAGGCATGACGTGATCCACACTTGGTCGTGCAGGATGACCTTGCCACGGATGCCGCTGATGCAGGCTGGGCTCCGTGATGAAAGGATAGTGTTCCACGACCTCTCACCCTTTGTATGCTATGTAAGGCCATTAAGGATGAAAATCACTCTACAGGTTAGATCAAACGCACATCAAGTCACGTCGTCCCAGCTATTCGCCTCTTACGATGGATGGATGGCGTTTTGCGGCCTACAAGCCTCTGTAGGCATCGTAAGGCGATTAAGCACGATAATCACTAAAAAGGTTAGAGTAAACGCAAATGCAAGTCACGGTGTTCCCATCCATTAACCTCGTACGAATCGTGTAGGGAGAAGAGATGGTCAATTCTTACCCCGAACCCACAGGGGGATGGGCTCCGTGAGCGACTGACCTACGTGCGCCTCGCTTACATACCACCTCTGGCGTCTAGTTTGAACGTGCCACTGGTTGCTGAGCTTTCGAGTCCTTCTCCTGAGTAACAGCCAAGAGTTGTTCTCTCTCATCTCGTCACGTCATTAGTCTTACGTCCGATGAGGCACCAGCTCCCTCCCTCCATCCCGATTGTCTGCCACTCTGACTGCTTCATTCAGCGTCAAGCCTGTCCCCCCGCCCCCCCCCCCCCCCCCTCCCCTTACATGTTATGTGACATGCGTAGAGTACCATTGGTGACCTTAAAAAATTAAGGAAATATTAACATGGGGAAAGGTTGAAGGCTTTGAAGATTACCATTGATAATGACGATAATTGTTGATGGCTAGTGATCAGTAAATGATGATCAGTGGATAAATGATGATGAATGATGAAGAATAATCAATGAATAAATGATTATCAGTGAAGATAAATGATCAACGAATAAACAATGATCAATACAGGATGATGGATTGTGAATGATGAGTGATACATGATGACAGATGGATGGATGTGGACGGTGGATGATGACGGGTGGTTGAAGGGATGAAAAATGGTGAATTTTGGACGATGATGAATGATACGAGTAAGGATGGAGGAGGGTGGAGGAGGATGGATGAAGAATGATTAATGGTTAATGATGACTGATGATGACAGACAAAGATTTATGATAATTGATGACGAATGATGATGATGCTGAAGATAAAAGATGATTCTGACGAGGACAACAGCAACGCTGACGACAATGACGTTCATCATAATTGTTTTCTCTTTTCTGTATTAAAAAAGGGAAAATGATGACCTTTCTTACAGTTTGAAAGGTACATCAGATGCTCCCCGTGAAGGACATCAAACAGAAGTTCTTCCGCCCTCACTTTTCCAAGCATATTCTTTTCGTCCTCTTTCCTTCCCCTCTCCTTCCACGACGTCTCGGGCTGACGGTCCAGCTCGAACTGCAGGCAGGTCAGTCTGAGGGACAGGTCATCGGTTTCAAACCCCGCCTGTGGTTCTTCGTCTTGGTCGCTCGAATCCGAGTAAATCTTCAGTGACTGCACCGCCGCGAAAATGTTCTTTTTCATCTCCACCAGCTGTACCGCCTGTCCTTCCTTGTTTAGAGAGCTGCTTGACGGCTGTTGATCTGTACCTTTTTGAGGATTTTGAGAGACGAATCAGTTCATTGTTAAGGCTGCAGCAAACAATGTGGCAGAAACATGTATTCCCAGCAACATTTGTATCCAAAGTGCATGTTTTTAATGTGCGGACAGTTCAAGTTCAAGTTCAAGTTTGGGTGCCGTATTACGGCACAATTTATTTCGTAACCCTAGGGGGCATTTATAAAATAAACATACATGACAACAACAAACAAAGGCAAAGAGAAAAAGAAAGAAAATGTCGAACAATGGACAAATCAAACACAGTCTATCAAGTGCATATATACAAAATAATAATAAAAACCGCTGGCGCTGAACCTCCAGGTTTTGGCATTAAAAAAACCACCAACAACAAGCAACCTCTCGAGAAAAGAGGGGGGAAAAGTAAGATTCGAACCCGCAACCTCTCACGTGTACAACAACGGGTGGGGTGGTTCTCTCTGTCTCTCTTGAATATCATACACACATTAACAAAAAAAGCTTCTGTGCGGATTCGAACCCGTACGCGCATCCCCTACAACCAAGCATGTCCCAGCGACAAAATAATATTCGACGCGCTACCGAGTGAGCTAATCCATAAATCTGTGACAACCGCCAGTAAACCTGGAGCGATAAAAATCCTTCTTTATCCTTCACCAATGTCCAATCACCTCTAAATTACGTCACGTTATTCGACGTCAAATGATCACGTCACACATGGCAAAACTTCCCTTGAGTCGGGACAGAGTTCCGTCCCTTGCCTTCTTTGAAACACCGAAACGTAAAAAAGTCACTTTCCTTTCAAACCTCGATTCTGAAAATTTGATATATTCAATCGGACCTAACTTCCAGTAAGTGTGCAAAATGTCAAGGAAATCCGTCCAGTAGTTTTTGAGATTTCAGCCATTAAGTCGGGACTGACAGACAGACAGACACACAGACAGACAGACACACAGACAGACACACAGACAGACACACAGACAGATAAAGCTGTGAGGACCTCCAGTAAACCTGGAGGGATAAAACAGTGCTGTGTAGTATTGCTGTATTGCGAACTTAAGTCCCCAGCTTCAGCTGATTATAGCTTGCCATACGTGTTTCCCACTGTAGGTTTGGGGTAAGAATTGACTTCGTCTCCCTACACGTTTCGTAACAGGCGAATAACGAGGAAAATCTTGACGTGATCGTAATCTAACCAGTTCTAGCTATTTCATGATTTATGGCTTACATAGCCTGCAAAAGCTGATATGCCGTAAAACTTCATTCATTTATTCATTCATTTCATGCTTGTCCTGTCCCTTTGTTTTCTCCCTATCTTCCCTTCCCTAAATTGCCTTCCCTCTCGAACCATTTGCTTCTGTTTCAACACCTCCTGCCACGTGCTGTCAGTGTCAGCACGTGCTTCACCGGCAACCAGCAGCCCGTTCAAGAGGGCAAGTGCTCGCGATTGCTCGATCGCTTGCACGCGCGCCTTCTGGTTTGGGAGGAAAAGGAACGCTGCTCGCGGTTTTTACTACTGCTGCTGTTACTTACAGTGTATACTATTCTTTTTTTCTATCCTACACTCGTAGATGAAGAAAGCGAGCACACGGAGCACGAGCGAGCAATGGACCGGTATAATGCTACCGAGCGCTTCCTGTTTGCGCCTGGATTTCTAGCTATAGTAGTAGTAGAAGTAGTAGTATTAGCAGCAGCAGCAGTAGAAGGCGCAGAAGCTACAAGCAACGTTTTCTCCTACTTTCGAAACCTCTGTTAAGGCGGCGAACACAGCAAGCGCTCGTGAGCAATCGTCCTGCTGAACAAGCCTCCTGCCTGCAGTTTCACCGCTTTGGACAATGCGCATGCGTGGAGAGTACGACGTGCACATCGCGTTTTGCTGACTGCAGATGTGTCAAACAGAGGCGGAGAAGTCTGCATGAATTTTCGTCTGCCGCGCGGTCTCCAACGCCGTACATTTGAAGGAGAGTGATAGTATATTGTGTTTGGACGTGCTGACCGATGATTTCGTGTGCATTGGATAGTTTTTCTCGACTTAGAGGATGTCTTGAGGCTGTGGACGTCACTCGTCATTCTTCACGTCTCCACTAATCCAATGGCGTTATTGAGTGTTAAAGGTAAAAAAAGGTAAAGGTGTGGTTTTTTATAGCGACTTACACCCTTTGTCTGGGTCTCAAACCGCTTACACTTTACCCCCTGATCACTGGGCATCTTCATCAATCCTCACTGGTACCTCACAACAAACATAGTGACAGACATTTAAGACGCACACAGTCAGGTACCAGCACCAACTCCGTGCCCTGGGGAGTATTCCAACCCGATGCTGGCGCTTGGCCGCATACAAGGGTTAATCGCACAACGTTTTTGCCAATATTGCCCTCACAGGTACCCGGTTTTACTCCTGGGTGGGGAGAAACAATGCGAGTTAAGCATCTTGCTCAAGGATGCAACTCTGGGAACCGCGCAGCTTCGAACGCCGTACCCACTGGCCGCAAGCGACTGTAGGTCCAGC
>JAWQFJ010031398.1:0-14709 GCA_034096865.1 Theodoxus fluviatilis
AAAAATTATGATTTACAATCCCTGTCCCGAAATGTTGGGGACAACGACCATTAATTTTCAGCGTAATGACATCGAGTCAAACAGAGTTATCTATCCTACTTCAGCAAAACGCTTCGATGTTGAACCTCTACCAGCAGACGCCAAAATGCGATACTACGAGAAGAATATTGACGTTGATGGGTTAGATCCGTATGAAATACCAAACAGTTCATGCTATCATCCATTTTTCTACAATTTACAGTGCAAAATACGAACCACGGGGGTTTATGACAAGGTCGTTATAAATGCTTCATATACATACAAGTTTTCAATGGCACAGTTGGTAGAGTATTGGGCTCTTGGTCATACATGACCAGGTTCGATTCTGTGCTGAAACTTTTTTTTCTTCTCTTTTTTCGAGGGGTTGTGGGTTCGAACCCGACCTGGTTTTTTGTGTTTGTGTGTGTGTGCGTTTTTTCCTCCTCTTTTCTCGAGAGGGTGCGGGTTCAAACCCGATCTTCTTTTTTTCTCCAAAACCTGGAGGTTCAGCGCCAGCGGTTTTTATTGATCGTGGCTTGTGCCAGCGATTTTGTACTTTATCTTTGATAAATACCCTGATATTCTGGGTGTAACATTTTGCATTACATAGCCCTGTTTCCAACGAATTCTTCGGAAAGTCTATGAGCCATCGGATGTTCCATCCCAGAAAATGGCTAGAGTTTATGTCATGTTTGAAGCGTCTTTTCCAGATGGACGAACAGTGATCCTTTCATTTCCTATTTTAAAATGTGTATTTTCCATCTGTCTTCATCTCGCTATAGCGGAACACGTGACTGGGTTAGTGGTCAGTCGGGAGCATGTTCTGGAGTGACCAGAGCAGCCTAAGTGTTTCCCTGTCCCTATGTGTATTCTGTCTTTTACGAGAATATTCCATACTGCTTCTTACTAATAGTATCCACTGTTGGGCAGTCCCACCCAAACATAATTTAGCTGCAACAAATGTGTGTGTGTGTGTGTGTTTGTGTGTGTGTGTGTGTGTGTGTGTGTGTGTGTGTGTGTGTGTGTGTGTGTGTGTGAGTGTGTGTGTGCGTTTGTGTGTTTGTGTGTTCAGGTGTGAGAGTATATGTGTGTGCTTGTGAGTATGTGTGTGTGTGTGTGTGTGTGTGTGTGTGTGTTTGTGTGCGTTTGTGTGTTTGTGTGTTCATGTGTGAGAGTATATGTGTGTGCTTGTGAGTATATATATATATATATATATATAAGTGTGTGTGTGTGTGTGTGTGTGTGTGTGTGTGTGTGTGTGTGTGTGTGTGCGTGTGTGCTTGCGTGTGTGTATGTGTTCGTGCGTGTTCCAAACTAATTTGACAAATTAATTATCATATGCTGTTATCCATGTGACGAACTGTTGCATACATTTTCCTATCCAATTATGCCATCTCGCCGCACATGCGTAAACGTTTGTAATAATACATCAGTATATTTGTGATTTTCGTCCTGCCTGTTCATTAGTCTGCAAGTGTGTGTGTGTGTTTGTGTGTTTGTGTGTGTATGTGTGTCTGTGTATGTCTGTCTGAGTGTGTGTGTGCGCGCGCGCACGTCGTTGTGTGCGCGCGCATGTGTGTGCATGGTTATTTTGTATTACATAGAAAGTTTGGACTATTTAGTCTCATTTTTGATAGATCTCCAACGCGAATATCACCTCGAATATGCCCAGTCAAGAAAGGGCATGGTAAATCCACACTGCTTTTCATAGCTATCTCCTTTTTCCCTGCCTACACCCATGTGCATGTGAGAAATAATACGCGTTTGAATCTTACTGACTTGGTCCGTTTCTTTTCATTGTGGCCCTCAAACAGCTTTCCCTTTGTGTCGCTCTCCTGCTTCTCCCTTCCTTAAAGATCCGCTAGAGCACGAGGTCAGCGGCGGTGAATGGATCAGCATAGGAGTAAATGAAAATATATCTTTGCGTTCATTTTACCCAATAAGTCCATAGGGATTTTTGATCGATTAACTCCATAAAAGCTCGCCCGAAACTGCCGCACACACAGGAAGTGACGTCATGATGGGACGATTGCCCACTCGGCGTGCAGACGGCATTGCGTCACCAACGCCCACCGGTTTGAGGAAAGGTTGTGGCTGAGAGTGTGCAGTGGGAGAATGTTTTCTGCGATGCAATGATGGGCTGGGCATCCATACTTTTCCACCAGACCCGTCACTAAATCGACTATGGGTTCAGTTTGCTCGTGTACATGGTGCAAGCTTTGTGCAGACTCTGAACGCTTTGATCTGTACCAAACACTTCTCTCCTGAGTGCTACCCGGATTCATACCGGCTGGCGGAGCAGATGAGACTGCCCATGAAGCGTAATAGATTATTGTCAACGACAATCCCATCTATACAAAAACATAATATATTACCAACAATGATAACTGCTGGCAGGAGAGCAAAGGAGAGGGAGTTTGACTGACGAGTCGCCTTTTTACTTAAAATTATTCAGATCTGGTTCGTTATTTGTCTAGGGGAATAAACCAGAAAGGCTTCTCGCACACCTTCATTCTCTCATTCAAACCAGAAATATTATACGTCTGCAATGAGAGAATGGGACCATCGTATGAAATCAAAAATGTTTTAATTTCTCTTTACAAATAAAGATCTATGAATACATATATATATAAGGATAATTTTAACTCCCAATACCAATTAAGAAAATAAACTCTGCCAGACCATGATATAAATTATGTACTTATCTGTTTGGATGAAACATTTTTGGAGTAGGCTCACACACGCCAACTCTCCATATACACACACACGCTTACACCAGCGGTGTGGAACACGGCTCGACGAAACTGGGGGGGGGGGGGGGGGGAAGTGAACAGGGTTAATCCAAGGTTGATACACGGTCATAGAATCACTACGATGAAAATACTTCCATTGCTAGGATGGGGACCATTCTTCATCCCAGCAGACTTGTTTGGAGGAGACTTTTCTTCTGACGATAAAAGGCAGATAACATGGGTAGACTTCATGTCATTCACATCAAATCTCCGAGACGGAAGGGAGTCGTATAATTTCTCAGTCTATCAGAAACTACCAGCCAAAGGCAACGTCTTGTGACGGTCACGGTAGCCGTTAGGTGTATTGGTTCACGCTGACGCAAACGACAGGATCTCACGTTTTCTATTTCTCGAATTCTTTGTTTACCATTTATGCTGTAGAGGGGCCCCTATAATTCTTCTTAAATATACTTATCTATCTTCAAACACAGAACAGGACGCGAAGTACCTACGGGGGTCTGTTCAATTAAAAACAAATGTTGACGCGTGGAGCGTCACTCGACTCACATTATTCGGGGGTATTTATAAGTTCTCAAACATCGATGCGTCACAATTAAGTCACGTGTCCTTCTTTCATGATAGCTGATTGCCCCTTTCAAGAGGTACATACATCACAATGTAGGATGACTCATGGCTTTACTATCCAATAGCCACCATGTTCAATATTTTCCCTACACATTGTAATCACGTGTCCCTCTCTCCGATCCATGATTCATGGCTTTACCATCCAGTAGCCACTCGATGGAGATCTAATGCTTAGGGTCCACCTTCCAATTGCCTCCAGGCTACGTCTACTTCAAAAATCAACGTCATTGGAATGTTCCACTCAGCAACGTCATCAGTCTATCTTGGATTGACTCCTGTTAACGAAAAATATGAGCTCCCAAGTCAATTTCTTTATTCCTCATTCATAAAACTTTCACTGGTCTGGCAGTTTCCATAGCTACACAACTATTGTCTGGCAGAGATTTAACCCATCCCATTTAACAATGAATAACTTGAAGTGGGAGAAAGGGTGGTTTCGCCACACCTCCCTCCCTAAAATCAGAAAAATTTTATATAATGAAATTTTTCTACAGTTACCATCTATTATACAATCAACATGTTACAATGGCCAATGGCACAAAACTTTTGTATCTGAGCATCAAAAGAGCTCATAAAAAAATGGCAGGAGTAGAACTCCATAACACAGAAATGACACCGCAGCTGACCTCAGGTCCCATCAAACTGAAAACAAGATGCCTTGCTGGCTACAACAAGTTTCAAACACTCCCATAACACCAGGCACATAAAATCGCCAACGACAAAACCATTGCAAACCCGCCAGATTCCCTCAAAGTGAAAAACTTGAATGACAGGCGAAAAGCACTGTTGAAACATAAAGGACGAATGGGTAGTTCCCGCGACAACTCTGATAATCCACTTCAACAGGATAATACTTTGTTGGGCCATTCCTAATTATTCTCCTTTAAGAGACACTTAGGGAGATGCGGTGGACCAACCCGTTATCCCTTAACCCACAGGGGTAAGAAATTAACTGAAGAAGAGAAAGCAAAGGCGTCTCTAAACTGACAAGGCACAACACGAACTTCTGTAGCCAACACAAACAGAGACGATAAATTCCTTTCAACTTCTTCCTCACCATAAACCACACCACACAGACTGAACACAGTTCTCACCACACCTCTCCAACAAAGTGGTACAACTACAAATATATCGACAAATGAGGCAGCCACATCCTCAGTTATCATGACTTGAATGCAGCTTCAAATTTTCCTTCAGAATCTGTGATATGATTTCTTGGACACATTGAGTGGAGAATAGACAATTTCGCATCACAATCACTTTCTCGTCTGCCATAGGCCGATGTATTCCAGTGCGCAGCCAGTTGTACAAGTTGTAGGACACTCACTCGTATCACTGGCTAAAGCGTTCCGTAACTTCAGTTACATTTCAGTACACACTGTGTGCATTACTATGGTATCGAGTTTGTTTTGTAATCGGCATGATGTTTACGGCATAAAACATACTGTTATCGCAGTTCTGTATCAATGCAAATTGCAGATCTCATCTCCCTTATCATGTCGTAGACTGAAGTTGATCTGGTAGACTCGGTTGGAGAATCTTCGGATCTGTCACCTGCATCGGTGCGCGTGGTTTGTTAGGCTATGTCGTGGCTGAATGGACAAACGTGCTCAATAAGATTCTTCAAGGAAATGCTGCAAAACGCCGTCACAGATGCTGCTGTCGCAACCCATTTCAATATTTTTATTGCGCGCACCATCTCCAGCACAAAGAACGTTCAATCTTGACGTCGCGGGCTCGTGCATGTCCGCGGAAAGGCAGACTTGGCTTTGTGCGAAGAGGTTAAAAATGCAGTTTTACAAAGCAATATCTCGCAAAGGAAAAAAGTGTTCTGACCAAAAAGAACTTAACCGATAGGGTTAATTATTAATCTTGCATGTGCAAACAGTACAAGTGAGCGCGCTGTGGTGGCTCTTTAACCCCCTTGCTCCCGACGCGACCAAACGACAAAGCGGCAAGCAGAGTGCGCATGCGTACAAAGCGGCATGCAGAGTGCGCGTGCGTACAAAGCGGCATGCAGAGTGCGCGTGCGTACAAAGCGGCATGCAGAGTGCGCATGCGTACAAAGCGGCATGCAGAGTGCGCATGCGCGCAAAAAGCTCGCTGCCTCGAGCAGAAAGCAGTGTACCACTCGCACTTTACGGGGACAAAGCAGAGGGACAGCCATCAATCAACCAATCAGAATGGAGAAACGAGGAAAAACCTCAGAGTTACAGGCTAGTTGCTGTGTGTAATTCTGTAGTTCTGTAGGGATCATCTCGTGAGTGAGAGACCCGTCGCAACAGGAGGCACAGCATTGTAGTCTAGCACAGTTCATATCACGTGATGGAAGGATTCCGTCCGGAATATGCATGAGGAGGTCAAACGAGAGGCTTATGGGATAACCCTCTGCTCCCTGACATACGCCGTTAAAGTAGTTCTAAGACTGTTTCGCACAAAACTCATAACTTACGCTTGTTGAGGCAATAAACAAGAGTTCATTCAATGAAATAAAATGTTTGTAATAAAATGGAAACACGTTTTGACATCTGAATGGTTTCTGTAAAAAGTGGAAAAAATAGCATCCAGAACGAACTATTTTTGGCGCAATGCTGTAATGCGAAGGGTCAAGTCTATTAAGCATTCATTGCGAACTCCGCCAGAGTCACTACTGACTCGGGTTCACGGAAAGGAGGCAGAGAGGCTTTGCCGTGTCGTGCTGTCGTGGGCAGCGGGCAATGTTCGGGTCATCCTTTCCAGTGGCGCTTTGTTGTCCTTGTGGCTTTTCACTCATCAAGGCTCAGTCAAAGGTTGCGAGACTGTGTTTGCCAGGAATGTACAGCTAGAATTAATGACAGCCAGAGATTTGTGTTGTATAGATCGTATGAAGGCGCCTTTCAGAGTGAGAGTTATCTGAACGTTATCAATATAAAGACATTTAGATACAATTGTATACGATTCAGACCTGGTAATAACGAGATAAAAAGCAATGTACGATCCAGATTACAGTAAAACGGAGATTAGAAATATCCATTTTGTTAAGAAATTAAACATGAAACCCACCTTATCGTATGTTGTCCTATTTATTATGATACAATACAAAATTACTTAGCACATTATTTGCCACACACTAGGCATAATGACATATAGTACCTGATAAACGGAATTGAGGTACAAAAGACACGCCATGTTGCTTTGTTTCTCTATTATAGTTTAAAACGTCGCAGGGAAAATCTTTATCAAAATATACATAGCTTCTTCCTTTACCTATGACAAAATCAAAGCAAGCATCTGGGTGAGATGGGCTAAACCAAACACTGCCCATACTCATTCAGTGAATATACATTCAGTCTAGTGTATTTCGTAATCCTCCTGTGATCTGTTTGACTGTTTCTTGAAACGATGAGTCCGCCATTTACTTATACCTTTTAACTTGCACTACTTCTAGACACAGACGTACATTACTCAATGAACATACCAAACGTGCTTGGTGACTGTAAAATCTTATTTCTGTAAATTTATCACCTCCAGTAAATGTATCTACGAATGTTTTTACACATGTTGATTACAATTATTATAGACGCATGTATTGTTGTAGTAAATTTGATTAGTCGTCGGCCAAAATAAAGAATCTCAATCTCTCTCTCTCTCTCTCTCTTTTCTTTCTTCTCTCTCTCTCTCTTTTCTCTTCTCTCTTTCTCTCTCTCTATGTGTCTCTGTCTGTCTGTCTGTCTGTCTGTCTGTCTGTCTGTCTGTCTGTCTCTCTTTCTCTCTCTTAATCCCTATCTTTTTCTATCTATCTCTCTTTCTGTCTGTCTCTCTCTCTATCTCTCTCTCTCTCTATCTATCTGTCTCTCTCTCTGAGGCATTTTTTGAGATGATGAAATATTGATATATTCCTGTTGAGATTGAATTTTAAATCAATTCTAGGTCTCCCGGCAGCCTCAGTTCGCGAGAAAATCCGGACCAGAGCGGGTATGAGCCATCAGTCACCAGAAATACAGATAATAATGTCTAGTTTGTTTCTGTACACCACAAATGCAAGATATCTCTTTTGCTCTCAGGCAAACACACACACGTACATGTACACGCACACACACAAACACACACACACACACACACACATAAACACACACAAACACACACACCAGACATGTTTACCCATAAAACTTTGCATGTGTATTTTGTGGGAGCAAAAAATGAAGTTTTGTAATTTAGTGTGTAGAATTTCTCGTCGCCCTATTACAAAAACAAAAACACTGTTTGCTTCTTTGTACTACATGTAGTTTGCATTGATTCATTGCTTCATGAAGTTCATCGATCAAGATCATTTTTCCATGTGATGTTCATTGACTAAGACTGACAGCACACTAACTCGAGGCCATAACCTCAAACTAACAAAGAAATCTATTAACACTCATATTTACAAGCATGTTTTCACTAATCGTGTCACTAACATGTGGAACAATCTAACACAAGAGACAGTCGGTACAGATACACAACCCGCCTTAAAAAACCAACTGGACAAAGTCTTTCAGAATAAAATGTACTCCACTGACTGGAGTCTAGACTAATCAAGAAATACTGGGTGTTAGGCAAATTATCAGAGAGTGAAACAAGATAACCTTTAACCAAGACTAATTAAAATTTTAAAAAGAGGGCAATAGGCTGAAAGCCTACAATGCCTTTCTACTATACCATACTAAGTACACATCACACAAGGTTTAAAGAACAAAAATTAACAAAATTAAACACATTTTTGATGAAGCACAAAACCAAAAACATGAAAGAAAAGAAATCCATTTTCTTTTGTTTCGGCTTGCCTTTCGCTTGACTCACTTGGTCCGCTTGCTTGTGGGATACACTATTCACATGACGGGTGCAATCAAACTTCCCACCGTGGCTGACGGACAAATGGGAGTCGCAGACAGTGCAATGAGCAAACTGTTTTCCTTTCCGCGAAGGGGCAAGGCATGGGTATTCCTCATGATGTTTTGGCAGAAAGACTTGGCTCGGCACGTTGCTCGTCTTCTTCTTTTTGGTTGTTGCATTTCGGAGTCATTTTCTTCACAGTTCTCATCTTCAGTTTCGTGTGCTCTCCGTTCAGCCATTGTCTCGAAAAGCGCACGTGGGTTGGCAGTAGGCCTAACGCATTCAGTTGTGCCCGGTATTCGCTTGGAGAAGCCGATTCGGCACTAGCAAGCTACAACGCAACGCCCGCGGGCGCTATACGCGCTGCACGCAGCAAACCACTTCCGGCCGAAAACATGGATCGGAAAATAAATCGGTCAAGCGAGATGATGAAAATTACGGATTGTGATATGCGTAGCCGAAACAATACCGTTTGCGTGGAAAACAATAGACTTGCGTAGTTGAGTAGTATATTATGCAAATTCGTAGTTTACTACGCTCAATGTGCAGTGTAAACATGTTTCTCTCTTTCTCTCTCTCTCTCTCACACACACACACACACACACACACACACACACACACACACACACACACACACACACACACACATCCTCACCTTCCCCATCCGCACTCCATTCCAACTTCTCCTAGGCGATCATGTCTTTGTATAAATGGTTTTGGTTTATCTTGTGTCCTTCTTCAAGTAAATACTCCTTGTTTCACTGGATTTGTTACGTGGCGAAGCGATTTCGAAGGAAATCTATTTCTACGGAAGTTGAAGTTTGCTTGTTTTGCAGGCCTGCACAGTCTCCACCGTCAAGCGAAAGCAGTCCTACGAAACTAAGGCGAGTCTGGAATAAGTATACAAACTGCATTGAAGTCTCGCTATGATTTATTTCTTTTTTGTATTTGGGTTTTACATGAGATATCGCTTGCATGGACCTGTGGCTCTCACACAAAAAGTTACAGAATGAAAAATTAACAAAAAGATCAACACAAATATTCTGAGTATAGCTTTTTTTAAAGCGTTGAACCTGTGGATAATTCTTCATTGTCTCGTACCTCGGGTGCTGCTGGTGATATTTTAAAGGGGTTTTACCATTAACAAAGAGGGCCAGAGAGAAGGATAATAAGAGTACCCAGAACCCTTGAGTGTGATATTTACAGTGATAAATACTTGAATTCAGATTCAGTTTGTATTGGAGGGTCCCATATTCAACCGATGAATTTATGAGAGAAAGAAGACAAACGCAATTTGAGAAAAATAACTGTCGATCACACTTTAACAAACGACAAAACAATGGAATGAATGAAGAAATTACTGGATGGATGGATAGATGGGTGGATGGATGATAAACAGATGGATGAATGAGATTCATCGCCTTCCTTTCTTCCTTTGTTCAAGACTTTCGTACCCTTGTGGTTTACTAACAACAGACTAATCAGATACAAGTTCCTCGATAGTACTGGGTAATTTCTATTCCTTGCTTGGAGTCGGATACCCGTGAAGCAAGAGAAAAAGAACTAAAGGTCTGAGTGGCACTAGCTCTTCTGGTACAGGTTGCTGTTACTATTTTGCATAGCAGAATTTGGCGAACATTCTTGTTGTTGTTGTTGTTGTTCTCCTCCTCTTTCTCCTCCTTCCTCCGTCCTCCCTCCTCCTTCCTCCCTCCTCCTTCCTCCTTCCTCCCTCCTCCCTCCTCCCTCCTCCTTCCTCCCTCCTCCTTCCTCCCTCCTCCTTCCTCCCTCCTCCTTCCTCCCTCCTCCTTCCTCCCTCCTCCTTCCTCCCTCCTCCCTCCTCCCTCCTCCCTCCTCCTTCCTCCCTCCTCCTTCCTCCCTCCTCCTTCCTCCCTCCTCCCTCCTCCTTCCTCCCTCCTCCTTCCTCCCTCCTCCTTCCTCCCTCCTCCTTCCTCCCTCCTCCTTCCTCCCTCCTCCTTCCTCCCTCCTCCTTCCTCCCTCCTCCCTCCTCCCTCCTCCTTCCTCCCTCCTCCCTCCTCCCTCCTCCTTCCTCCCTCCTCCTTCCTCCCTCCTCCTTCCTCCCTCCTCCTTCCTCCCTCCTCCTTCCTCCCTCCTCCTTCCTCCCTCCTCCTTCCTCCCTCCTCCCTCCTCCCTCCTCCCTCCTCCTTCCTCCCTCCTCCCTCCTCCCTCCTCCCTCCTCCCTCCTCCTCCTCCCTCCTCCCTCCTCCCTCCTCCCTCCTCCTTCCTCCCTCCTCCCTCTCCTCCTCCCTCCTCCTTCCTCCCTCCTACTTCCTCCCTCCTCCTTCCTCCCTCCTCCCTCCTCCCTCCTCCCTCCTCCTTCCTCCCTCCTCCTTCCTCCCTCCTCCTTCCTCCCTCCTCCTTCCTCCCTCCTCCCTCCTCCCTCCTCCTTCCTCCCTCCTCCTTCCTCCCTCCTCCTTCCTCCCTCCTCCTTCCTCCCTCCTCCTTCCTCCCTCCTCCTTCCTCCCTCCTCCTTCCTCCCTCCTCCTTCCTCCCTCCTCCTTCTTCCCTCTCTCCTTCCTCCCTCCCTCCTTCCTCCCTCCCTCCTTCCTCCCTCCCTCCTTCCTCTCCCTCCTCCTTCCTCCCTCCTCCTTCCTCCCTCCCTCCTTCCTCCCTCCTTCTTCCTTCCTCCTCCTGCCTCCCTCCTCCTTCCTCCCTCCCTCCTTCCTCCCTCCTCCTTCCTCCCTCCTCCTTCCTCCCTCCTCCTTTCTCTTCCTCCTCCTCCTCCTCCTCCTCCTCCTCCTCCTCCTCCTCCTCCTCCTCCTCCTCCTCCTCCTCCTCCTCCTCCTCCTCCTCCTCCTCCCTCTCTCTACCTTGCTTCTTCCCTTGCCCTTTCTCCCGCGCTCTCTCTTACTCCTTCCGCTATCTCCAGTCCAAGTCCCTTGAAACATTTGTATTGGACATACGACACCAATCAGTTTCTGTCAGAAGATCTGTGAGTTTACGTCTGTCTCAGTAAGTGCCGCTGGGCTTGAGTGAATCGTCTTTTGGACGACTTGGACATCCGCCATGTTGCTTTAGTTTAATGCGGACCTGCGAATCTGCTTTGGAATTTTGCAACTGAAGTACCCTTTATCACCAGTTAAAACAACTGCGCGTCAATGATCAGTTTGATGATCACGGCTCGAAATTGTCTTATATAGATTGCATCGAAATTGTCCTGTATAGAATGCATCGAAATTACCCCGTATTAAATGCATCGAAATTGCCCTGTATAGATTGCATTGAATTCGCCCTGTATATGTTGCATCGAAATTGCCCTTTACGTATTTTTCCTGTACTATTTCACCAAGAAGCCTTCTGCTTTCCTTTGTGTTGGCATTGTGTGAAACGACAGTAGTTTCAAAAGTCCCCTCTTCTTCACAGGGTTACAAAGAGCTGATGAAGAGGGAAAGAGCCCAAGTAGCAAGAGTTGATTTGTGTTGCCCTTTGGAAAAGGCACGGCAGCATACCCACTTTCCCGACAAGAACAGTGAACATCCTCCGCCTGCCTCCGTGCATCAGACAGAGAAGTGAAACAGTTCTCGTTATGGACTCGTATACTGTGCTGTTTTACAGTGTTTGCTGTGGCTGGATCCATCTCAACCGTGGCTGGGCGCAATCAAAGCATTCCTTTCTGTTCAGCCAAGCTACTGAAACATTTTGTTTATTCTATCCTTGTTCTACGTTATTCTCCCGAATGCAAACACGTTTGCAGCTGTGAATGTAGAGGTAAATCGCTCGAAACAGGAATGACATAAGGAACCACGCATGAGGAAGTATATTTCTTAGAATGCTACATTATTCCTTGACTTTTTTATTCTCATGCTCTTTTTCATTTTTATTACTTTTCTGAAGATATTTTGCCATTGAATAAACTTCGTACACTTTTAAAGAAATTTGTGTTTGCTTCTTTGTGTGTGTTTTACTTGTCAGTAATTATAAAGGCAATCAGCTGAGAGTAATTAAGTCGCGAAGGGTAATAACAGCAATGTGTGAGTCTCACAAACTTCCACGACGTATAGTCATCTTCTCAAAAGCGTTGTGTGCTGTTCTGTTTACAAAGAGAGTGCCAGAGTGAGCGTGATCCATGCTCCAGATGCAGAGCCTGAGGTGTGTTTATCAGAACGGCAGGACCGAGCAGGAGAACGGTCGGTGAAATTCTCTGAGAGTGTTTCCTACAAGGATGCACTGTGCTAGAGTGCCGACAGGCAAACAAGCAATAAGGCTGGGAGCAAACGTGTTTGTTTCCTGCGGCCTTGACCTGTGAAACAACGAGCAAAGTGGTACAGTTTTTAAATGAGATGAGTTTTTTCGATGCGGAGCACAACATGCTTCAAAACAAACTCCATCAGGAAACAGCAGAAAAGAAAGGTGCATATCATACTTTTGGCATGCCGTAGTACCCCATGAAAATAAGAAAAAGGCTTCTAAATACGGGCCACACTAATGAACTCGTCCGAAGAGAGGGGTGTGAGAAAGACCGCCAAGCTGGTGGGCAACACAAGCTAGAGGGCCACAACATCTGATTGCCAAGCGATCTTGGTCCGTTAATCCGCAGTGAGTTTGCAGTGATTCACACACACAATGACAAAACAATATAGAGATTTGAAGAAAACTCGTAAAAACGTTGCCATTCAAATGTAGTGGACCGCAAACTTGTATTGCCCGCCTACTTGGCTGTCTTTCCCACAACTTGTATTGCCCGCCTACTTGGCTGTCTTTCCCACAACTTGTATTGCCCGCCTACTTGGCTGTCTTTCCCACACCCCTCTACCCGGACGCAAACTTGTATTGCCCGCCTACTTGGCTGTATTTCCCACACCCCTCTACCCGGACGCAAACTTGTATTGCCCGCCTACTTGGCTGTCTTTCCCACAACTTGTATTGCCCGCCTACTTGGCTGTCTTTCCCACAACTTGTATTGCCCGCCTACTTGGCTGTCTTTCCCACAACTTGTATTGCCCGCCTACTTGGCTGTCTTTCCCACAACTTGTATTGCCCGCCTACTTGGCTGTCTTTCCCACAACTTGTATTGCCCGCCTACTTGGCTGTCTTTCCCGCAATTTGTATTGCCCGCCTACTTGGCTGTCTTTCCCACAACTTGTATTGCCCGCCTACTTGGCTGTCTTTCCCACACCCCTCCACCCGGAGGAGTCCACTAGTGTGGCCCGTTACTGGAAGCCTTTCCGAAATTCACAGGTTGTTACAACTCTCGACATACTGACATTTAACTATTTATTTAAGACCTGTCCGATGTATTGTTACATAACCTTGCCAAGTGTGCACGTTCATCTTGATTCACGTAGGTCATGGTGGTACTCATCATATAGGTTTACCTAGATACAAAGAGCTCAGGAGACATTTTTTAACATGTCACTTCATGTCTGGCAACAGGAAGTATCTCTGCACGGCAAGCGTAAGAGCTGCGATTTCTGCTGTGACCGTAACACTAAAGTTGTTCTGTACAGATAAAGAGAAGAATAAAAGAAACGTATCTACGCGCTCAAGGATTTGTTCTCCTGTGGTTTTCCTTCAAGTTTCAAGTCACATTGCACACCTAAACCTTCCGCTTCAAACAGCGCAGTCGTGTCTCCTTTGTGCGAGATGAATACTGCATGTAAAGAAAGTGTGAACTAACCATAATCAGTACTCCAGCAAGCACACCAGTTTTCGAACAACAATCATGTTTCACAAACACCTCCTCAGAACACTAATTAACTTTTATGAGCTCCGTCGAGATCGAGTCAAACAGAGTTATCTTTTCCTACTTTCAGCAAAACAATGGCGCGTCGCTTACAAAATCTGTGAAAGACACGACTGTTTTTGGAGCAGAAAGTTTGTTGTTTCTACAATGGTGACCTCCTGCTGTGTGAAGAACTGCCACAATATAGGCATGACAGAGAGAAAGATCGACGTTTTTTTGTCGTACCGCGTGTTGCAACGCGAAAAGGCAAGGAAATGCTGGATCTCACAACTCAAAGGCGCCGTGAGTGGATCGCTCAACTGAACCTGCCTGCCTGCCTGCCCGTCTTCACTGTCTGCACTGCCAGCACTGTATCCATAGAGAGGGAGGGAAGGGAGAAAGATACATTTACAGCTCTCGCCGCTGTACTCGCTCCCTGTCATGCCTGCCTATCCCAAGCCATCACCCACCGTGCTTCTAGACATGCACATTTACACACATACACACATACACGTTTGCATGTACACACAAAATAAAGGTTGTCATTACGCAAACTATTTTCAGTAAGACGTATCACCAAAAATGGTCTGAAATAAACTTATTTTGTTTACTCCCAGGGTAAAATCTCATCGTACACCGTCCTATTTCACGGTCACTTGTAAGTTGTCGCTGCGAACGAGGCCTATTCACAAAACGTCGACCCAGATTTGTACCGGTCCAATCATATTGAACAAACAATGAATATCGATGCAATTGATATTGCTGTTTTGTAGTATCAAAAAG
>JAWQFJ010031401.1:5000-15961 GCA_034096865.1 Theodoxus fluviatilis
GCTGAGCCTGCCCCTAGCAAATCGAAGTCATCCTGGGAGGACACAAGTGACGTGCCACAACCAGCCAGGGTTATTGTCCAAGAGACGGACACCTCCTCCGCGCACCACTACCCGACTATATCTTTGGACTTAGACGACAGGGAAAGTTTGGCAACGGTACTATCCAGGTTTTCTTCACGCCAGTGGATAGAATTTGGGAGACAGTATCCAGGCTTCTTGCCACCAGGAGAAAGCAGCCCTACAGGAGATGAAAGTCAACCAGGCAGTGGGTCTTTGTCAGTGGACGCACCCTTGTCCAGAGAAAAGGAAAACAAGACTTTATTTTCATCGTCACAGTCTTTGGGCGAAGACACACGGAAGCATGAAGAGACGGGTACACTAATGACCGGCGGTGATGACCGTGAACCTACAACTACAGCAAGTGGAGGTGATGGTAGTCCTCAAGAGACATCGACAGAGAAAGCCATGGGGAAAGTAAGCGCAACGTCATCTGGAAGGGCTTCAGACACACACCAAGCTGATCCAGTTATGACCTCGGAGCCAGTGATAGACAATGTGAAAGAGAACTCAGCAGATGGAAGAGGACAACAAGACACGCATTCTGCTGAAGACGGAGCAGTCGCAACACCACACACATTGGTATCTCTACAAACTACAGAAGTCGGCAGAGACAATTCGACTGCAGGCCCGTCGCAGTCGACAGAGGCTTCCGGTAGTTTATCATCTCCAAGTCAACAGAACCAAGCTGTTCTCACAGAAGTGAAACAGCAGCCGGCATCCCACACCACAACGCTTGAATTTCCGCCACCAAGCCCTCAGCAAGGATCAGAGCAACCCTTGTCCAAGGAGTTGGAGGAGGCCAGGCCAGTGACAATCAAACAATCTTCAGGGGTCGGTGCCGACGCTGGACTTCCGTTGACGGGCACTGAGGAACATGAAGTGAGAGGCCTTTCCCTGTCCAGGGAGGAATCGGAAGCAGTCTCAGACACGGCCTCCGAGGCAGTCCGCTCTTCAGGAGCGAGACGTCGCACCCCCAGAGCGTCCGCAGTGCCCTCCACCACCAGCTCTGACCCTAGGACCCGAAAGCTGCGCTTCTCTCTGTCACTACCGACAGAAAACCCCGGTGGCCAGGAGCGGTGAGTGTCGAATGTAGATAGATGTGTTTGTAGATGATCGAGCAAGTGGACCACGTGCAATGTCATAAATACATCGTTGATCAGATATGTGTTTGGATAGAGATACTGCAAACTTGCTGAGGCTGACAGTGTAAGATGAAAGTAGGTTCTGATGCAGATACTGATATGGATACAATGTAGAACAGATACAGATGCGTATATTCAGCTGGATATTTCTGCAGATGGCTATTCATTCACGTAGCAACAAAGATGAACTGTGTGGTTTGAGAATTTGTGCATTCCTTTAGTGAATAAATTTCAAAACAATGCAAAGGTTCTCTTTGAGAGTCGCAAGTGATTACTCTAACATATGTTTCTATCAATGTAAAAGTTGTAAAATTGTTCCTGTCTTGTTGCCATACGCACGTATATCTTCCCGTTTTCTATATCTGCAGTCGTCTTAAAGATATTCACCGAGAAAAAAGTACATCTTGAGAGCATTGTTGGATTTTAAGTGTTTCATTCAATGTCATTTATACATTTTCAGAGGGATGCACTGACCCACAAAGTTGTCCAAGTTGTTTTCAGTTAATAATGCTGATATGATCATTTTCAGACAGAAACCAGTGCCACCGAGGAAGAAAAGCAGAAGCAGGAGGAGGAACACTGAACGAGGTAATTCGACATAATTTTTCACAAACGATCAAAAATCCATAACATTTCTGTTTGATATTCTGAATATTAGATAAAGTGACCATGCACTTAGTACTAATTGCTTTTCAGTGGTAGGATATTTGATTAAATGTGACCCTCTACCACGGTTTGAGTCACTTTGCACATCTGGACCATTTGAGTTCATGTAATGTCTTAAGGTATGTTTAATGCCAATTCCAATGGTAAAGACCGTTTGAAAATCGCACAATGAGTCTTGGAGATACAGGCTTTTAAATGTAACACACCCCCCCACCCCCCCCCCCCCCCCCCCCTCAGAAACGCAATTCTGAGAAAAAGTTTATTTTATGCTTCCAAACTTCAGATCAATATTTTCCTTAGCAACCATGCATGGATCTTCTTATAATTTGGAAGTCAATCAGCATAACATAAACAACACCTACCCACATTTTCATTTCAAAGTATGAAGTACTTAAATTTCTATAATTTTGTTACATTAAAATATTCGTTTAAGGTATAAATGTCATGCAGGCCTATGGCTAAAACCACATTCATAACAATAATAATAAAATCACTGCAAATGAGCAAAAGTCAACACTGTTTTAAGAAATAAGCAACACAATGAAAATAATGTGACCTGAGATTACTTTTTCCCCAGGGGATGTGGGTTGGGGGTGAGGGGTCGGGGGGGTGGGGGTGGGGGCGATAGCTGTAAAACATTATGCTAAAATACTGTTTGCCTAGATATCCATTTAAAAGCCACAATGATATAATGCTAAAGTAATGTCCCAAGAAGCATTCTTGCCAATTGCAATGCAGGTGAAGCTTAAAGTTAAAAATACTACAAAATAATTTTGTTTAAAAGACGGACAGACGGACAGTGAATAAACATGGTAAACAAAACAACAAACAAGCCATCAACCCAAATTCCATTCCCAAATCCTTCTGACATTTTATCTGCAGCACAGCTACACTCCACATTTTCCATGTAAGAGAAGAAATAAAAGTTGTCTCCCCCTTGACCACAATCTATGATGATCCCTATGGTCAGCCCCTCATTGAGGAAGGTAATGTGGACATAATTTTTTCAAGACCAGTCTTCATGACATCATATTTCTCTCACACAGAAATGACTCACCCTTCCTGTGAGGCTCATGGACAAGAATAACTAAGAATCTATCACAGTATACAGGCCCTCAACCCCAAATCCCTTCTCAAATCCTTCTCACAGTTAGGGGTAGACGATATCCTGTGCTTCTGGCAGTACAAATGGCCGGATGTACTGCATTGTGCGATGCAACGCAGCTTTCCAGAGTCCACAGACCAGTCCGACTTCTTGACTTTGCATCTGAAGTCGAATCCCTCAACTTTAAATCTCTTCACATCAGAGTGTTAAATTTGATCAAAACGCACATTGTTCACACCACAATCTTCAACCAGAGGATGATCGTCGTCACTGTTTTCTTTTTCGGCCAAACAAACACTCTCCTCGCCACTGCTATCACTCGCTTCATCATCACTCGTCGTCACTGAAATCAGCTGTTTTCTCCAATGATGATGTTGCTAAATAATCTGTGATCAAAGTTTCTAACTCTTCCGAGTCTTCTTGGTCTGTATCATTCGAATCGCGAGCAGAATTCAAGGCTTTCACAAGAATTTCGTCCGACACGCTGATACACACCATGTTGACGAATGCCTCGCGGTGATTGGCTAGTTGTCGTCACGTGCTGCACTGGTATTTGCCAATAATGCGTCGTTTATGACGAATTATTCACAGGGAGGAAACTTATTTTCACCCTTCTGATTGTTTTTCTATTTTAACAAACTGATCGTATTCTACACAGTTCAAAAGTCGAGACAAAGACCTTTCCACTGATGTATAACACAGCGGGTAGAGTCGAAGAAAATAGGAAAGACAGGTTGTTCAACGGAGGTGATTTTTGGCAAGATTCTCTTTCCAAACCAGGATGTGTGGTGCTTTAAAACCCATTTTAAATACTTTTGGAAGTTAATTTAGCAAAAGTCCAACGGAAATAATGTGTAGATAAATGATTAAACAATCAGCCGCAACCAAAATCCCAAATTCGACAACCCACACCCCCTACACCTATTAACGGCGTTATTTCAGAATGGACGAAGGGACAAAGCGACTCAAAACGTGGTGGAGGGTCACAAATAACTCATTCGCATGAAATGAGTTATTATTTTATAATGATTGCCTTTAAGATAGAGCACGTGCATGAACGTTGGATAATAATGGGGGTTGCAACAGGTGTTGACAGGGGTTTCAAGAGAGTTAACAGAGGGGAATGAAGGACGTTGACAGAGGGGTTTCAAAGGACGTTGACAGAGTGGTTTCAAAGGAAGTTGACAGAGTGGTTTCAAAGGGAGTTGACAGAGTGGTTTTAAAAGGAGTTGACAGAGGAGAATGAAGGAAGTTGACAGAGGGGTTTCAAAGGAAGTTGACAGAGTGGTTTCAAAGGGAGTTGACAGAGTGGTTTTAAAAGGAGTTGACAGAGGGGAATGAAGGAAGTTGACAGAGTGGTTTCAAAGGGAGTTGACAGAGGGGAATGAAGAAAGTTGACAGAGGGGTTTCAAAGGAAGTTGACAGAGGGGAATGAAGGAAGTTGACAGAGTGGTTTCAAAGGAAGTTGACAGACGGGTTTCAAAGGGAGTTGACAGAGGGGTTTTAAAGAGAGTTGACACTATGTCTTTAGACAGGCGGAGAAAGGCGAGCATGCCTGCTTTGGAGTTGGACGATGTGCGAGGCGCAGTGGCGTGGTTCTATCCCTGGAACGGGAAGAATCTGAGTTTTTAAAAGTAGACCTAGATAGACAATATTATACTGACTGCAACCCTGTGTCGTAAATTTGTCCATGCGTGTAATTCTGTCTGTGTCTGAATGATACTTGGTGAATATCTACGATGCACCTACCCCTTTGTATGACTGCATTAGCTTTGGTTCACCGTCTATGACGTGCCAGGGCAAACACAATACGTACTAGCAGGAAATTCTCTTCCCTTCGATCTTATCTACAATATACACCAGTTCCTGGGAGCCCACCCTCCAGTGCTCTTCCCTCTTGCTTGAGTACAGGGTCAGCCCCCCAGCCTCTACTCGCTTGTTGAATCCATGTCTTTAGACAGGCGGAGAAAGGCGAGCATGCTTTGGAGTTGGACGATGTGCGAGGCGCAGTGGCGTGGTTCTATCCCTCGGACGGGAAGAATATGGGTTTAGTAAAATATGTTGACAGATGAATTTGAATGGGTGTTGACAGAGGAGTTTCAGAGATAGTTGACAGGGGCATATCAATGAGTGTTGACAGAGGGGTATCATATGGAGCTGACTGAGGGGTATCACGGGAGCTGACAGAGGGGTATCAAAAGTTCTAGCCCTGAAACAAAGTCGCTCTACGACACTCGCTTCGCGACTGGCAGGTGCGGCGTTCAACTCTACACGAGTCGTAGAGGTGTATCCTTGGGCAAGGTACTCCATCCATTGCCTGCCTCTCCTGCTACAGAGTTAAACCGGTAACCGGTTTCTGCTGTTTCTCCTTTGTCAGCCCACGTAACTGCCTTTCTCTTAGTAGTCACATTCTCAACCTCCCCTTTCCCCTTTCTCAGATGCAGCCTATGGTGAAGTGGAGAAGCAGCTGTCCAATATGCAGGGCCTGCTGGAAAGGCAAGCAAGGGAAGATTCTAAAAGGGTCCGTTTTCTCAACGACATTCTTGAGCTCCTCATCAACGAGTTTCATGCCATGAAGTCTCCCCAAGGTATTGGTCTCGGAAAAGACACGTCGGCTCGCATTGCAGAGCTTACACAGAAATTCTTTGCTTCCTGTGACCCATCTGTTCCAAGTGGACAACATGGCGTTGATGGTGCCGCATCTGGTCAGATTGGACAGACGAGTTTATCCAATGCCAGGTAGGTTGTGTTTCAGCCGTGTCAACAAAATAGTGATAGCGTGGAATGACTCTCTCTCTCTCTCTCTCTCTCTCTCTCTCTCTCTCTCTCTCTCTCTGTGTGTGTGTGTGTATAGGAGAAAGAGTGTCTTTCATTTTCCGAGGTTCAGACTTGCAAATCACTTTATCGATTCGTGAAGGAATAGCATCCAATAGCAAGCATGCATGTCATCAATGTCGATAGAGACAGACTGCAGGAACATAGCCCGGCAGAAGTTTCCCGTTAGTTCTCCATCTCAGATTTCACAGGCAACTGTAGGAAATATACGTAGAGACTACAACATCTGGGTATTAAATTGCTTTACATATCGCCTCCTTGTTAGTGGACCACTGCTCGATAGGTCATGCTATTATGTAACAGATCCATCTCAACTTCACAAGAAGTAATGCATTTTGATGATGGTACATGTCCATACTGCTATCACATGGTTCAAATCACATTCACTGCCAGCAAATGTCCGATGTTACAATAGCGTGGGAAGATGCAGTACAAGCAAGTTAACTACATTGTCGAAGATGCAACCCTAGGGTCCATAGTTCTTCAAAGAGTGCTCCTTTCATATATATATATATATATATATATCTATATATATATATATATATATATATATATATATATATATATATATATATATATATATATATATATATATATTCGAGCGTCTCGACTGCAAGGTCAGCGTTCCTTTTTCTCCCCGTCAGGGAGAAGGAATGTGGTCAGAGCATTTTGCTTAAGGACACTTTATAATATTGGATCATCGTCAATATTCGACGTATCCGTCGCAAGAAGAAGTTTATAAGAATGGACTACATTCACGACATATAACAAGATTTGTCGAAAATAATTTATTGTTGTAGATTTTCATGCAGCAATAGAAGGATTGTGTCGGACACTTGTGCTAAGCTTCCAGCATATCTCTTTGTTGTAAAAGAAATGCATGCAGGCAAGCTAGATGTTTTTTGAGCAAGCTTTAAACAATTTTACTGGATCCCCAGTAATTCCAACTGTCTTATTAATGCATGTAAGCTATCGCCTTCGCGCTTTGCAAGCATACTATAGAAAACACGAAGCTCTCAGCAAAGATATCGGTTTTACATGACAATATTAATTCGCCTTCAGAACAGTATATCCTTCTGCGTATCCATTTTACAGGGTCTCGGACATCCGCTCTGACGTAACAACAACCGGGAGGGCTGACGTCACCATGCTTCACAGCACCGCGCCACAAGACGGGCCGCCTGGAGCGAGTGTCGCTGCTACGGCATCCAGCGAATGGAGACAGCAGGGGGATGTGGACCGACTTCAAGCGTTGCCGATGACGCAAGCTTCCAGCTCTAGTCAGACCAGGGCTGTTGGACAGCCAGACACACCAGGACAGAGCAGTGCTCGACTGCGAGCTGGCTCAACACCAGACCAGCAAACCCAACATGGAAGCATCACTCAAGCACAGGTGTGTAATGATCCAGAAGACCCCTCGGAGTGTGACTTGTATGACTGAGAGGGACAGTGTCCATTTGTGGCCTTTTTTAATATAATGTTTTAAAGTAAAACATCACTGCTTCATAATGTGTTTGGTGTCGGCATGTATTATGACACTTGAGAGGGAGATACTTTATGAATATTCTTTCTAAACCTTGCCCCTAATCCCACAACAAAGGATCCCCATGCAATCCCTGAAAGCGGCGTCTGATCCATAGTCTACATGTATTTCACATATTCACTTGCAGGTTTCCTGCTGATCATGCTTCATCTGCTCAAGGCTGTTCTTATATAGCAAGAATGATGGATTTTAAAGATTGCAGACAGTAGCATTTCACTGCGACATGAATAAAGTGTGAAAGTTAGTTCTGATGCAGATACTCAATAGGGGATGCAATCAACAAGTAAAAAGCGAAAAGTCTCAGGTCTTGTTCCCACCGCTATTGCCGTGAAAATTTAACTGTAAATGCGGATATGTTTAGTAAGATGTGCACTCATACATGCATACACATTATTTCAGTCATCTGTACATGCATGTGGGTGCTCTCTCTCTCTCTCTCTCTCTCTCTCTCTCTCTCTCTCTCTCTCTCTCTCTCTCTCTCTCTCAGGGGTTTGTTTGTTTGCTTGCTTGTTTTAACAGAGGCTGAATGTAAGACTGGTGGCTGTGTTTAATTAATTAATATCCATTGGAAATAAAGTTCATCCAATCTCTCTCTCTCTCTCTCTCTCTCTCTCTCTCTCTTATGTTCGCCTTCTCACTTGTTCGCAGTTTCAAACACGTGATCTTAACTGCTCGAGACGGAGTACTTACGGGAAAACCAAGTTACTTGACTTTGTGCACTCTAGAAAGACTTGACACTCAATGCCCATCAGTACCACTCCTCAGCCACAACTTTCTCGTATAAGGATTGATCGCAAGTCATAAATTAAACGAACATGACAAGTATTTTTCTGTGATCCTATCCAAATGAGTCGGCTCTATTACACCTTGAGGACCATTCGTTTGATTTAGATGCATGAATTGTTAAATTAAGGAAGTGTTATGAGATATCTTCAAACACCGAGTTCGTACGATAAACTGATACATACTTTACATTTCTGATACTACGTAACTGATTATATATGTATAGAAAGTGCATAGTATGTTTTTCAACAAGTATTGTACCTTCTGCTAATGACGACCATTGATTAAAAATCGTTCCAATAGCGTTTTTTGAGTTGCTCTTCTGTTCATAGGTGATTTGAGTAAATTAGCTAGGAAAGGATAACAGATACGTTTTCCCCTCCGGAGTCTGTTGCAGAACATTTACAGTGCTCTGCTGTAGGTCGATCTGAACCAAGTGTCCTATTAGACTGAAACAACAATCCCAACACTACAATAAGAGACACAATCCTTTGTTACAAAATGGACACGAACATGAAAGAGGAACGTCAAACAGGAGACATTATTGCTGCGACGAGCCATACAAGAATGACAAACATGAGGGAATGAGTTTTAAACTGTTGAGAAATTTTCCTGAGACGAAAAAAAAGGAGTGGAAACCCAGTGTGAGTAGTGCCTTTCCCCCCACCCCCACGCTATCCCCACCCACCCCATCCCCACCCACCCGACCCTACCCACCCCATCCCCACCCACCCCACCCTACCCGAAACTTTAGGAAGTTACTTTACTTATGAAGATATAATATGCGCAAAAGCACTTTACGAAAATGATCTGTGGAAAGCGTTAGTATATCCACGGTAAGTTTAAAAAAATATTTTTGATCTTGCGACCATTTGCTTAACATTGCACGATTTAACATACAATATCAGTACACTCATCTACGAGATATTTCTCATTGTTTACAGTTAGGAGATAAGAAGTTTTTAAAAATTTATTTCATGCTGGAGTTCTGTGATAGCAACACGGGGTGTAATAACGCACGTTAAAGATAAATCTTAACGTTTCGCTTAAAACCTTTTGTTTACTCTGTGGAATGCTCCCAGAATTTGTTTTTACAGAAAACATTTCGACATGTGTATGACGATGGTACATTCATGTTTTTAGTGGCTGCCGGACGTTTGACACTTTGTGATACGGACCTCTAGACTGCATATTTTGGGAGGCATCTTTCATCAAAAGAAAGTCAAACATACCTTGCACAAACACACTGGCTAAAATGCGGTCATTAGATTTCACAGAGTAAGTTCTTCTCTCACCATTTCCTCTAGCGGAGATCCCTCAATGCATCCTACGTACAGTGAGCAATCTTGTTGCAGCAGACATTCCAAAGCCAGGGTTCTGGGGAGTCTGCCATCAGCCACTATGGCATGTCGGAGATGCAACTTGCGACGGAAAGTTTCGGCCTGACCTCGTCTATGCACGAACAACGTTCGCAAGAAACCATGTACGTTTATTTCGCCTCTGATTTATTCTCTTGCACAATGTCTCATTCATGACAGTTGCTTTGGATGACTGATTGATGATCTAATCGATTGATTGATTGATTCTACTGCTGTGAAAATAAAAATTCTATTATAAAGGAATTCCTTTAAATTCAAGAATGGCAAACCAAAAAATTCGAATGTACAAGCATCGCTATTGGAGGGAACACCCCATGATATGATAGACGTCTTTCCACTTGAATGAAGTGCATGTCACACCATCGGGGATTCATGCGTCCGCATCAACGTACCTGTTCCCAGCACTAATGAAGAAGTCTACAAATACGCACAGTTTTAATTCTGTTCGTTTCACCTTTAAATCATGTTACCCCTGTAAATCTTGTAAACATGTGCGTTTGGAAACATGTTTTACAGGCCATTGAAAAATCGAGACTCTGAATCCGTAAAAGGACACACTTCAAGCGATCAGGATATTGGTTAGTATTCCTGAACGTGCACACACACACACACACACACACACACACACACACACATACATCATGCACACATGCACACATGCACACGCACACGGACACACACTCGCGCGCCGGCACGCACACACACATGCACACACACACACACGCACACAAACACACACGCACACACGCGCGCGCGCGCACACCTGCACACACACACCCACACACACCCACACACACACACACCTCTGCACACATGCACCCACACACTGCTGCGCACACGCACACACATACACTCACACACACACACACACACACACACATGCACACATACAGACATACAAACACACACACGCACACACACACCTACATGCACATGTACATACACCCATAAACGGACGGAGGGGTGGACGGACGGACGGACGGACAGACAGACAGACAAAAAAATGAAACTAAAAATAGATGGAAGACAAAAAGACGAAAAGTACAAAAGACAGACAATTGATAAATTAAAATAATTAATGAACGATCAAAGTACGAAGTTATAAAGAAATGAACAGAAGAAAAATGATGCATGACGAATGGAAAACATAATATAGTTTTAGCCGAATTCTTTGAATTAGCATTTTCCCGAAATGTTTGCTGCTTGTTATGAATCTGACATACCTTTTTGAACAGGAAAAACGTCAGCTGTGAATGTTACTGTGGTACCTAGTGACGCAGAGACCTTCTCACTAAATGCTGCCGAACCAAGCACAAAATCGGGAGGTGAACTGCCCCATTTACAATGATCGAACACTACTCATATTTTAATGGCAGCTACCCTGTTGATCCAAACTGCATGTGACATAATGTAATTGTAATTTGTAGGGTAACAAACATCGCTTTAGG
>JAWQFJ010031402.1:0-10000 GCA_034096865.1 Theodoxus fluviatilis
CAGAGAAAATTGGGAAAATGTGAAAAACGTCTGTTTTTTAGACAACATTTACGGCCCCTGCGACCTGACCTTGAAGCAAGGTCTAGTCATGGTCACCTTCCCAACTGGTACCTTCCCAGCCTCACCCACCCCCCCAACCCTCCCCTTCTTGCGACCCTTCACGCCCTCCTCCTCCTCCCCCTCCTCCCCTCCCTCCCCTCCTCCCCTCCCCCCCTGCCCTCCTCCCTCTCCCCCCCTCCTCCCCCCGCCGTCCCCTCCCCCCCTCCCTCTCCCCGTCTCTCCCCCCCACTCCCTCCCCCCTCCCTCCTCCTATCCTCCTTCTCCCCTCCCCCCTCTTCCCTCCCCTCCTTCCTCCCTCCCCCTTCCCTCCCTCCCCTCCCTCCCTCCCGCCCCTTCCCTTCCCCTCCTCTCCTTCCCTCCTCCCCCTCCCTCCTCCCTCCTCCCTCCCCCCCTCCTTCCCTCGCCCGCCTCGCCCCCCCCCGCATCTCCAACATTCTCCCACCCCATCCCCTGCAACATCTGTTGAGAATCTGCCTCCTGCAACCCAGATACTCGCATCTCTCAGTCCCCCCCTCCCCCTCTCACCCGCCAGTTCCTTGTGTTGTCGAGAGAAGATCACCTTCTCAGAGAGAACACACAGATGTCGGATGGACCACAGAATCAATGCTGTATGAACCAACACTTCACCCACACCCAACTTATTGACCGCACCCACAGCACACCTATGAAGACATCTCATCTCACCAAAGGGCGATTCCCGACGTTTACCCTTCTGTGCTCGTAGTCATTTTCCCGCACCCCAAGTGCCGGATCTCTTGTTTCCCCCCATCTAGTTATCATCCACCCCACTTCCCCGCCTTTTCTGATACCCCGTATTAGCCCAATTGAGCGCTATCCCTTGTGACGTCTTTGTGCCGATACACCAGCCAGCTCCCCCCCAACTCATTGCAGTCAACTAATAACGATATCGACCAAATCACACACCACTCACCTCCTCCTCAGCACACCATCCCCGCACTATGGACTTGCTCCCACAACTTGAGGCCACATGTGCCTTGCTTTCAACCCTACTTGAAAACCAAACTTGGTTTAAATCCATGGTTCTCCTTGTAATGTCACATCAACACCCACCCCTACCCTACCTGCCATTACTTCGTAACATCGTGTCTCGACTTCGCTTCTTACATGTATTGCTTCAGAACGAGGAAGTTGGGTACCCTCCGATGATAGCACACCTCCCCCGCCAAATGTGTGTATCATAGCCACAGACTCTGCACTATAACAGCATCCCAATTTGATGCCCAATCGCTCGTTCACAATGGGTGTGACGCGATTAATTCCGCAGCTTCAATGTGCCTTATGATCTGCCATTTTTGAGTCACGAATAGTATTGATTAACGGACCCTAGTTACCCCTTGCACTTTCACATTAATATGCCCCAACTCAGAAAAAACCAGTGCAAAACAACCACTCTGACACCGAAGCAGGAAATCGGTCAAACCTTAGTACCAATAAATCGCTGGCTAAGGTTCCGACACTTGTTGAAAAACAAAAAAAAAACCCTCTGTGCGCACTTTCTGCACTACGGGCACACAGTGAAGCTGCTCGCGTTGCCCAAGCTACCAAAAGTCTTTGTGTTCTTATCCATCAACAGCACACCAGGGATATACTTAAACGAAGCGTCAAAAGGGCATTGCTGTGTCATGTGCTCTCCCACCGATCAAAAAACCCAAGTGTCTCTTTATGTGGTGCACAAATCTGAACAAAAACTCAGATCGGTTGTGTCTTGACAACTTGACCTCTCTACTCGACATTAGTTCTGGGCCTGCCACACGAGCCCCGTAGCGAAATACCAGAGAGATTGCATTGATTGACTTGATTATTAAACTTTATCAGCTTTTCAAGCGCAGCAATCCTGTACCCCCCCACACGCAGATTAGGCCATCAACTGCCTATCTTACACCCAGCTTCTTGCTTAAAACAAGCAGAATACAAACTGCAACAAAATCCAATCCCATCCCCTCAGCCCCCTACCAACCACACCCCACCCACCTATCCCACACAAAAGATGAGGAAGAGAAGAGGGAGAGAGAGAAGAGGACGAGACGAGAGGAGAGAGAGAGGAGAGGATGAGAGTGCTGGCGCGTGGGAGGACCCCAATAACTTTCGCATCAGCCGGATAATGACAGTATTACATATCACACAGCCAAACCGACCACACGCCTCCGAAACAACATTTAGATGTCACCACAGCGCGTGCCACAACAGCGCGTCACATCTTCACCCACGCACACTTATCACGCCACACACGCACCCTACACGACACACACGGCAACGACACCACACAACAACACACACCACACCACCACCACAAGCGTTCACACCACCACCACCCTTAGATCTCGATACCCCGTCCGCGAGACTAACCAGGCGGATTTCAGCGGACTGGGATCCGCACCAACTATACCGAACCGCGATTCCTCCAAAAAGACCGATTTATTTAAACGACCGACCTACAGACACAGAGTCGCACGCAGCCTACTCCACAACACTACACACACACACCACACATCACACACATAACCCCACAACACACAGACTACACAACACAGACAGACAGACAAGATAGCAGACGACAGTACAGGCATCGCAGCGCAGGCATGCCATGCGTGGCTAGGCCAGGCGCCCAGTCAGACAGAGCAGACTCGACGAGGCAGCGCAGGCCAGGTGCTAGAACAGACGCACACTGCCAGGACAGACGGGCAGCGACAGAAAGAGCACACTATATCACAACAGCCAGACACGCACTACATACATATAGACTAACAGAGCACACACGATCCATACCGATTACACACATACCAGAATGAACATAAAGAACACAGACAGAGACCACAGACAAAACAGGACAGACAGGACACCACCACACACAGGACAGAACGGTACAAGACCAGACCACAACAAACACACATCACAGACAGACAGTGGGTATATAGCTCATGAATGTAAGGCCCGCGCTATATTGATGACTGAATTCACGAGGTCAAACTGAATCGCTGATGTCATTGTTATCTCTATATTCTAGTTATATTCGATCCATCCACTCATATGCATATATCTGAGACGAGGGGAGGGGCGCTCCGTATCCCTGTTCATTGCTTCTACTCCCGCAGATTCTTCTCCCACTGGCAGGCCTGCTCTAGTTTTTCGGTAATGCGTACTTGATCTCAGATCTCCGTACCTGCATAAGATAGGGATCTGAACCCCCAAAAATGAATGCACCCCATACTCACCATCACGTCCATTGCCACACCATCCATCTGTCCGCGACAAATCGTGACCATAGGACTTGAGTTGAGTTTTTACACCACATCAACGTAAGATAATAACAATAAGTTTGAAAGTTGAGTCATTTCGCGCTTGGGTGGTCCACATGTTAGCTGACGTTCAAAGATATGCTCCAAATGTCCACCACGTTGACGAGACACTCCTGAATGCCGGCGCTGCAAAATTGTTCACCACACGAACCACACTCTGCCCCTGGAATCTCCCTCGATCTTTCGTTGTTAGATGTGCAGCTTTCAAGTCCGGGATTGTCTGGGGGTTGTTCTCATAGACGTGTGGTCTTTCAAATAACCCCACAGATAGAAATCTGGGGGGTTAAGGTCAGGTGAGTGCGGGGCCCACTCAGGGTCACATCTTCTGCTGATCAGTCGCTCTTGAAAGCGTCTGTCGCAGCCAGGTCAGCGTTTGGTTTGATGTGTGTGGGGTGGCCCCGTCCTGCTGGAACCACTGCTCTGCACGAATGAGTCGAGCACGTCTCCCGAGTGTTGTCCAGAACTTCCTCAGGACCTTGATGTAACGGTCTGTGTTGACAGTGACGGACCTTTCCTGTTCGTCCTCAAACCAAAAAGGACCAATGATGCCATGCTTCGACATGGTCACCCAGGCAGTACATTTAATTGAGTGTAATGGACGCTCAAGAACATCCTCTGGTGGTGCTGTGCCCCAGAAAATACAGTTTTTACTGTTCACGTGGCCAGACAGAAGAGAAAAGTTGTGCCTCATCTGAGAAACCACACATCATCAAGAAAGTCGGCATCAGGAGTTGTCTCGTCCACGCTGGGGACATCTTAGCCAGCATAATACACGCCGATGTATCTGCCTTATTCTATTTCCATCCATCTAATCAGTCTTGCCTACATCTTTTCCAATTTTGGAGTCTGTGACTATGCTTGAGGAGATCACTTTTTATCTAAAGCGTCTATGCGTAATGTATGGCCCAGTGCAATAAAAAGAGGCAGTCTAGACCTCAGCTTTCCCTACAATAAGGACAGTCCTTCTCCGAGTGTGGGTCTGTACATTTCACATTTGCCTTAAGAGCATTGTTCCCTAGTCGGAAACGTGTAAAAGCATCCCTGAACTTCTCTATGTTAAAAACATTTAGATAGTTTTCACATTCTAACACTCGTTTGAAGGAACTGTATCTTGTCGACAGCAGTCGCGAAGTAAGAGAGAGAGAGACAGAGAGAGAGAGCACATGCATCGTGGTCAAGTGTATGTAATAATACATGCTTCCTGCACTTTTGCCCCAGTTGGCTAATTAAAGTCGGATAGCTGGCCGATTGGTTGGCTGTTTGTCTGTGTGCCACTTGTGTCTTCTTTCTCTTTTCCCCCACGCTTTTGTCTTAATGCGTTCACTCCTGTCTGTGCATTTGACTTGTTATTGCGTATGCAAGTGCTACCTTTGGCCACTCAGTATCTTTATACTTTCCTTTTATTGGCTTCATTACTGCTAGAGTATCTCTTCATTCACCCAAACACTTTTCCCTCTCGCCCCCCCCCCTCCCACCCCCCCTTCTCTCTCTCTCTCTCTCTCTCTCTCTCTCTCCTCTCTCTCTCTCTCTCTCTCTCTCTCTCTCCCCTCTCCCTCTCTCTCTCTCTCTCCCTCCCTCTCTCTCTCTCTATCTCTCCCTCTCTCTCTCTCTCTCTCTCTCTCTCTCTCTCTCTCTCTCTCTCTCTCTCTCTCTCTCTCTCTCTCCTATGTACCTCGCATACAACGAAATCGTGTGTCAAATTTTCATGGGATTCGTGTAAAAAGGAATTGTTTAGACAGCAGATTCAGTCTCATGTGTTTGATGAACAGCTGACTAAAGCAACTCAGGAAATAGATATCTCAGTTAAGGCAGCTATACAAATATTTACAGATTCCCTAACACGGTGTACAGAATGCATGGAAATAGAAGTTAAAGTTGGGACGGCAATAAGAAATCAGCAAAGCTTTGGTTTGATCAAGAGTGTAGAAGACAGAAAAGGGTCACCCAAACTGCCTTGAAACAACACAGAAGAGATCAATCCGATGTAAACAATGAAAACTACTTAAGTACCCAACGCCAGGATAAAAGTTTGATGAGAGAAAAGAATAAGGCATACTATTCTGAAACTAGGAATAAGCTTGTTAAAAGTCAAAATGACTCGCTAGCATTCTGGACCTTGATTAGAAAATCTACCAAGCAGCCATTCCCCCAGCCTAACATAAATCCACAGACACGGAAGAATCATTTTGAAAAGTTGTTTCAAAGCTCAGATAATATGCATATAGGAGTATCAAACAAGGAAGACACGGTATTCCATGATACCCTAGATGCTCCCATTTTCGCTGACGAAGTCAGACATGCTGTCAGAAGGATCAGAGCAGCCAAGGCACCAGGGGTGTAATTCATGAACGTGGACTTTCGAGAGCACTGGTCTTGGACTTTTGAGTCCCAGACTAGTCCCAGACCACCGCTAGTCTGGGACTAGTCTGGGACTCAGCGAGTCTACGATTCACGAACCCAGACTGGGTGTTGACTTGAAAGACTGGGACTGATTGACCTAGTCTATGGATTATTTTCAGAATGAGGTGGAATTCCCGGGGATTCCGCCCAGTGCGCAAGCGCATAGCGTACCGCTTCAAACTTCCCGTCAAAAATGTCAGCCACGACCGGTAGCAAAATCTCGAAGAAAAGCCCCGATTTCACGGAGCGGGAATCCGTAACTATCATAAAAGCTGTGTCAGCAAGATTCGGATACATTAACAGCAGCATACACACAGCCCAAGCAAACAAAAGAAGACGGACAGCGTGGGAGGAGGTGACAAATGAAGTGCAACCTGAGGCTGGAGTGTGTGTGTGTGTGTGTGTGTGTGTGTGTGTGTGTGTGTCACCGTTTATTAAGTTCATCAGCAAGAGGCAAACCATCAGAAGATCAAGTTTTACAATATGGCAGGATTTCCAAGTGAGAACCATTGAAATTCAGTAAGGAAGGGATGGAACAAAAATCTGTCTTGATGAGGAAAAATATATACACACACAGTGTCACACACACACACACACACACACACACACACACACACACACACACACACTCCAGCAGGGCCGGATCAAAGTTTTTTGAGGGGGGGTGCTTAAAATTGTTTTAGGGTCTTCTCATCGAAGTGGCGAAGCCACGAGTGCGTGCCTGCGAAGCAGGCACGCCCCTCTAGGGGGGTCCGGGGGCATGCCCCCCCGGAAAATTTTGAGAAAAATGGTGCAAATCTGTGCAATCTGGCAGTGCGGTCATTTCCAAGAGTTTTTGTTTGGTCACAGATTCTTCCTGTCTCTGCCCGGGTTTGATTTGTCTGTGCGAGTAGCAAAAGGAAGGCATCTTAATTATAGCAGCACCCCCCCCCCCCCCCTCCCTCCCCAGCTACCTTGGCTGCCAAGTAGAGTGTGCTTATACCAAGTGGAGAGTAGTACAGCATCTGGGCCCAGCATCTTTTAGCCCCCCCCCCCCCCCCTCCTTCCCAAGCTTTTTACTAACTATACTGTCTCTGCTACCAAGCAAAGTGTGCCGATATCCGATGAGGTGGGAAGTAGATCAACATATTTGAGCAACCACCCCCCCCCTCCCTCCGTGCCCCAACCCCGGCTGCCACGGAGGTTTTTTTTTTTTTTTTTTTTTTTTTGGGGGGGGGGTGCTCGAGCACCCCCAGCACCCCCCCTAGATCCGGCCCTGTCCAGCCTCAGGCGCATAACGTATCGCTTCAAACTTCCCGTCAAAAATGTCAGCCACGATCGGTAGCAAAACCTCGAAGAAAAGCCCCGATTTCACGGAGCGGGAATCCGTAACTATCATAAACGCGGTGTCAGCAAGATACGGATACATTAACAGCAGCATACACACAGCCCAAGCAAACAAAAGAAGAGAGACAGCGTGGGAGGAGGTGACAAATGAAGTACGAGCTGAGGCTGGCTCGAGTGTGTGTGTGTGTGTGTGTGTGTGTGTGTGTGTGTGTGTGTGTGTGTCACCGTTTATTAAGTTCATCAGCAAGAGGCAAACGAGCAGAAGATCAAGTTTTACAATATGGCAGGATTTCCAAGTGAGAACCATTGAAATTCAGTAAGGAAGAGATGGAACATTACAAAAATCTGTCTTGATAAGGAAAAATATACACAGACAGTGACACACACACACACATACACTCGATCAGCCTCAGCTCGCACTTTTCCCATCTAACTCGTGAAACATTTTCTCAGTTACCAAAAATAAAGCAATTTAATCGGAGCAGTGTTTTCATAACACAGATGCAATTTTAATGTATCCTTTTCATAGCATCAGACAACACTAGCATTGTACCCAATGTAGCAGCAGGCAGGTTCGAGGACAACAATGTTTACTGGTGTCGCTGAGGTCCGTGCGTCAGCTATAAATAGAAGTGCGCGAAGCTTGAGATGCTCGGCGACTTGCATTCCCAACTGTAAAATGTCAGCTCTTTCAAGACCTATCGATGAAATCAACATACAGCTTTGATAATATAATGCTGTTCATGGCTTACATTTTCTTTCGATGGGTTTCTAGTGTCCCAAAATACAGCGATTTCTGCGCGTAACCGTAGACAGGTCGCCATTTAATTTCGCGGCAGCCTTGGACTTTGGTGTGTAGTCCAACAAATCCTTGGACCACCGTAGTCCGCAGTTCAGTCTGAGACTGAACCAAAGTCCACGTTCATGAATTGTAGACTACGACAGTCCACGTTTATGAATTGAAGACTACGACAGTAGACCGAGACCAGCGGCAGTAGTCTAAGACCACGCTGAAAGTCCACGTTCACGAATTACACCCCAGGCCTTGACGGACTACCCGGAGGCTGCTACAAAGCAGCTGGAGAGAAAAGTATTCCCTTTTTGACCTGTTTATTCAATGCTATGTTTAACTCCCACTACTTCCCGCAGACCTGGTCACGTTCAGCCATAGTACCTATACATAAGAAAGGCGATGTCAGGAACACGGACAACTACATAGGTATTACTGCCCTTATTAATGCTCTGTGTAAAAATTTTACCTTCATGATAGCAAAACGTTTACGTACCTGGAAAGTGTTAGAGAACAAAATCTGCGTAGAGCAAGCCGGATTCCGACCGCAGTATTCGACTGTGGATCACATCTTTACCTTGTACTCCATGATACTGAAATATGTCTATGGTAGTGGGCCGGGCAAACTGTATGTTTCATTTATTGATTACATCAAAGCTTTTGATTCTGTGAATCGTAGCAAACTCTGGGAAGTCTTAAAGGATGCAGGCCTCACAACCAAATTCACTTTGATGTTAAAGGCCATGTACACCAACGTACAGTCAAGCGTACGGTGGGGACACGAGCTCTCGGATTTCTTTGACTGTCCAGTCGGACTCAAACAAGGACCAATGGAGAGTCCTTCTTTTTTTGTTGTTGATCGAAGCATTCTCAGATTATGTTCGTGCAAAAGGTAAACACGGGGTGCAGCTCATGCCAGGTATGCTAGAAATATTTATGCTACTGTTTGCCGATGACGTGATACTGCTTTCGACCTCACCAACAGGCCTCCAAAACCAAATCAGTAATCTAGCATATATGTCGAAAACGTTGGGTTTGAGGATAAACAAAGATAAATCAAAAGTCATGGTTTTTCAAAATGGAGGTCATTTGGCTTCGCGAGAATGTTGGTTACTTGATGGGACTAGACTTCAAGTTGCAAATTGATATAAATACCTCGGCTTTGTATTTACAACCAAACTGTGCCTTGATGCTTCGCAGTATGATATAGCAGGCAGAGGCAAAAGGGAAAGTGTACATGGGCTAAAAGCACTCTGAGAGTCAGAAGTACTGACAGGTGTTTTTTCCAAATTGTTTGATGCACAGGTTCAGGGGTCCCTTCTGTATGGAGCAGAGATCTAGGGACTTGAAGAACATGAGAAAATAGAAAGAATACACACTTTTGCATGCAAAAGGTTTCTTGGGGTTGATCACAGATCACCAAACCACATGATATACGGCGATCTAGGAAGATTTTCATTGTATGTCAACAGCAATGTCCGATTACTGAAGTACTGGTTTAAACTATGTGGTATGAAAGATGATAGACTTCCAAAGCAGGCGTACAAAATGTTACTCAAGTCTTCCATCCCAGAGAAACGAAACTGGGCTGTTTCTGTTAGAAATTGCCTATATGGATTGGGTTTTGGATTTGCGTTGCTAAACGAAGGCGTTCAGAATGTGAAACTGTTTCTATTTCACTTTAAACAGAGGTTGATGGACTGTTACTTGCAAACTGGAATAGCAATAACGTAAGCAGTGAACGCTATAAGTGGCATTCCTCCTTCAAGCAAAACGTGCGTCTAGAGAAATACCTGAACATGACGGATATCAAGAAATTTCGTGATATATTCATTCGATTCAGATTTGGAATAAATGGTCTGAAGACAAACATGAGATACTCTGACACGAATAACGTACAATGTCCATTTTGCAGAGAAGATGAGGACGAGGAACATTTTCTACTAAAGTGTAATGCCTTGCGCTCGAAATACTTGGAAAACATCTTACCAAAATATATTAGGGTGTATACAGTGGCTAACTTGATACAAGCTCAAAATACTCAGATATTAAGATCAATAGCCATGTATATCTGTAACCGAGTGGACGGGGAAACGAAATATGGAAA
>JAWQFJ010031402.1:12500-25000 GCA_034096865.1 Theodoxus fluviatilis
CAAGGCACTCTTTCCTTCTGACGTCATCCATGACATCATTAAACTGACCATGGGAATGAGTTGGCCATCGTGCTTTTGTATAACCGTGTTAATATCAGATTAATATACTGTGAAAGCCTATTCCTATTTGTTTTTTTCCAAACATATCGAACCTATCCCCTTTTCAACCTATCCCTATTTCCATATTTCGTTTCCCCGTCCACTCGGTTACAGATATACATGGCTATTGATCTTAATATCTGAGTATTTTGAGCTTGTATCAAGTTAGCCACTGTATACACCCTAATATATTTTGGTAAGATGTTTTCCAAGTATTTCGAGCGCAAGGCATTACACTTTAGTAGAAAATGTTCCTCGTCCTCATCTTCTCTGCAAAATGGACATTGTACGTTATTCGTGTCAGAGTATCTCATGTTTGTCTTCAGACCATTTATTCCAAATCTGAATCGAATGAATATATCACGAAATTTCTTGATATCAGTCATGTTCAGGTATTTCTCTAGACGCACGTTTTGCTTGAAGGAGGAATACCACTTATAGCGTTCACTGCTTACGTTATTGCTATTCCAGTTTGCAAGTAACAGTCCATCAACCTCTGTTTAAAGTGAAATAGAAACAGTTTCACATTCTGAACGCCTTCGTTTAGCAACGCAAATCCAAAACCCAATCCATATAGGCAATTTCTAACAGAAACAGCCCAGTTTCGTTTCTCTGGGATGGAAGACTTGAGTAACATTTTGTACGCCTGCTTTGGAAGTCTATCATCTTTCATACCACATAGTTTAAACCAGTACTTCAGTAATCGGACATTGCTGTTGACATACAATGAAAATCTTCCTAGATCGCCGTATATCATGTGGTTTGGTGATCTGTGATCAACCCCAAGAAACCTTTTGCATGCAAAAGTGTGTATTCTTTCTATTTTCTCATGTTCTTCAAGTCCCTAGATCTCTGCTCCATACAGAAAGGACCCCTGAACCTGTGCATCAAACAATTTGGAAAAAACACCTGTCAGTACTTCTGACTCTCAGAGTGCTTTTAGCCCATGTACACTTTCCCTTTTGCCTCTGCCTGCTATATCATACTGCGAAGCATCAAGGCACAGTTTGGTTGTAAATACAAAGCCGAGGTATTTATATCAATTTGCAACTTGAAGTCTAGTCCCATCAAGTAACCAACATTCTCGCGAAGCCAAATGACCTCCATTTTGAAAAACCATGACTTTTGATTTATCTTTGTTTATCCTCAAACCCAACGTTTTCGACATATATGCTAGATTACTGATTTGGTTTTGGAGGCCTGTTGGTGAGGTCGAAAGCAGTATCACGTCATCGGCAAACAGTAGCATAAATATTTCTAGCATACCTGGCATGAGCTGCACCCCGTGTTTACCTTTTGCACGAACATAATCTGAGAATGCTTCGATCAACAACAAAAAAAGAAGGACTCTCCATTGGTCCTTGTTTGAGTCCGACTGGACAGTCAAAGAAATCCGAGAGCTCGTGTCCCCACCGTACGCTTGACTGTACGCTGGTGTACATGGCCTTTAACATCAAAGTGAATTTTGTTGAGAGGTCTGCATCCTTTAAGACTTCCCAGAGTTTGCTGCGATTTACAGAATCAAAAGCTTTGATGTAATCAATAAATGAAACATACAGTTTGCCCGGTCCACTACCACAGACATATTTCAGTATCATGGAGTACAAGGTAAAGATGTGATCCACAGTCGAATACTGCGGTCGGAATCCGGCTTGCTCTACGCAGATTTTGTTCTCTAACACTTTCCAGGTACGTAAACGTTTTGCTATCATGGAGGTAAAAGTTTTACACAGAGTATTAATAAGGGCATTAATACCTCTGTAGTTGTCCGTGTTCCTGACATCGCCTTTCTTATGTATAGGTACTATGGCTGAACGTGACCAGGTCTGCGGGAAGTAGTGGGAGTTAAACATAGCATTGAATAAACAGGTCAAAAAGGGAATACTTTTCTCTCCAGCTGCTTTGTAGCAGCCTCCGGGTAGTCCGTCAAGGCCTGGGGTGTAATTCGTGAACGTGGACTTTCAGCGTGGTCTTAGACTACTGCCGCTGGTCTCGGTCTACTGTCGTAGTCTTCAATTCATAAACGTGGACTGTCGTAGTCTACAATTCATGAACGTGGACTTTGGTTCAGTCTCAGACTGAACTGCGGACTACGGTGGTCCAAGGATTTGTTGGACTACACACCAAAGTCCAAGGCTGCCGCGAAATTAAATGGCGACCTGTCTACGGTTACGCGCAGAAATCGCTGTATTTTGGGACACTAGAAACCCATCGAAAGAAAATGTAAGCCATGAACAGCATTATATTATCAAAGCTGTATGTTGATTTCATCGATAGGTCTTGAAAGAGCTGACATTTTACAGTTGGGAATGCAAGTCGCCGAGCATCTCAAGCTTCGCGCACTTCTATTTATAGCTGACGCACGGACCTCAGCGACACCAGTAAACATTGTTGTCCTCGAACCTGCCTGCTGCTACATTGGGTACAATGCTAGTGTTGTCTGATGCTATGAAAAGGATACATTAAAATTGCATCTGTGTTATGAAAACACTGCTCCGATTAAATTGCTTTATTTTTGGTAACTGAGAAAATGTTTCACGAGTTAGATGGGAAAAGTGCGAGCTGAGGCTGATCGAGTGTATGTGTGTGTGTGTGTCACTGTCTGTGTATATTTTTCCTTATCAAGACAGATTTTTGTAATGTTCCATCTCTTCCTTACTGAATTTCAATGGTTCTCACTTGGAAATCCTGCCATATTGTAAAACTTGATCTTCTGCTCGTTTGCCTCTTGCTGATGAACTTAATAAACGGTGACACACACACACACACACACACACACACACACACACACACACACACACTCGAGCCAGCCTCAGCTCGTACTTCATTTGTCACCTCCTCCCACGCTGTCTCTCTTCTTTTGTTTGCTTGGGCTGTGTGTATGCTGCTGTTAATGTATCCGTATCTTGCTGACACCGCGTTTATGATAGTTACGGATTCCCGCTCCGTGAAATCGGGGCTTTTCTTCGAGGTTTTGCTACCGATCGTGGCTGACATTTTTGACGGGAAGTTTGAAGCGATACGTTATGCGCCTGAGGCTGGACAGGGCCGGATCTAGGGGGGGTGCTGGGGGTGCTCGAGCACCCCCCCCCCAAAAAAAAAAAAAAAAAAAAAAAAAACCTCCGTGGCAGCCGGGAGTTTGGGGAAGGAGGGAGGGGGGGGGTGGTTGCTCAAATATGTTGATCTACTTCCCACCTCATCGGATATCGGCACACTTTGCTTGGTAGCAGAGACAGTATAGTTAGTAAAAAGCTTGGGAAGGAGGGGGGGGGGGGGGGGTAAAGATGCTGGGCCCAGATGCTGTACTACTCTCCACTTGGTATAAGCACACTCTACTTGGCAGCCAAGGTAGCTGGGGAGGGAGGGGGGGGGGGGGGTGCTGCTATAATTAAGATGCCTTCCTTTTGCTACTCGCACAGACAAATCAAACCCGGGCAGAGACAGGAAGAATCTGTGACCAAACAAAAACTCTTGGAAATGACCGCACTGCCAGATTGCACAGATTTGCACCATTTTTCTCAAAATTTTCCGGGGGGACATGCCCCCGGACCCCCCTAGAGGGGCGTGCCTGCTTCGCAGGCACGCACTCGTGGCTTCGCCACTTCGATGAGAAGACCCTAAAACAATTTTAAGCACCCCCCCTCAAAAAACTTTGATCCGGCCCTGCTGGAGTGTGTGTGTGTGTGTGTGTGTGTGTGTGTGTGTGTGTGTGTGTGTGACACTGTGTGTGTATATATTTTTCCTCATCAAGACAGATTTTTGTTCCATACCTTCCTTACTGAATTTCAATGGTTCTCACTTGGAAATCCTGCCATATTGTAAAACTTGATCTTCTGATGGTTTGCCTCTTGCTGATGAACTTAATAAACGGTGACACACACACACACACACACACACACACACACACACACACTCCAGCCTCAGGTTGCACTTCATTTGTCACCTCCTCCCACGCTGTCCGTCTTCTTTTGTTTGCTTGGGCTGTGTGTATGCTGCTGTTAATGTATCCGAATCTTGCTGACACAGCTTTTATGATAGTTACGGATTCCCGCTCCGTGAAATCGGGGCTTTTCTTCGAGATTTTGCTACCGGTCGTGGCTGACATTTTTGACGGGAAGTTTGAAGCGGTACGCTATGCGCTTGCGCACTGGGCGGAATCCCCGGGAATTCCACCTCATTCTGAAAATAATCCATAGACTAGGTCAATCAGTCCCAGTCTTTCAAGTCAACACCCAGTCTGGGTTCGTGAATCGTAGACTCGCTGAGTCCCAGACTAGTCCCAGACTAGCGGTGGTCTGGGACTAGTCTGGGACTCAAAAGTCCAAGACCAGTGCTCTCGAAAGTCCACGTTCATGAATTACACCCCTGGTGCCTTGGCTGCTCTGATCCTTCTGACAGCATGTCTGACTTCGTCAGCGAAAATGGGAGCATCTAGGGTATCATGGAATACCGTGCCTTCCTTGTTTGATACTCCTATATGCATATTATCTGAGCTTTGAAACAACTTTTCAAAATGATTCTTCCATGTCTGTGGATTTATGTTAGGCTGGGGGAATGGCTGCTTGGTAGATTTTCTAATCAAGGTCCAGAATGCTAGCGAGTCATTTTGACTTTTAACAAGCTTATTCCTAGTTTCAGAATAGTATGCATTATTCTTTTGTCTCGTCAAACTTTTATCCTGGCGTTGGGTACTTAAGTAGTTTTCATTGTTTACATCGGATTGATCTCTTCTGTGTTGTTTCAAGGCAGTTTGGGTGACCCTTTTCTGTCTTCTACACTCTTGATCAAACCAAAGCTTTGCTGATTTCTTATTGCCGTCCCAACTTTAACTTCTATTTCCATGCATTCTGTACACCGTGTTAGGGAATCTGTAAATATTTGTATAGCTGCCTTAACTGAGATATCTATTTCCTGAGTTGCTTTTAGTCAGCTGTTCATCAAACCATGAGATTGAATCTGCTGTCTAAACAATTCCTTTTTACACGAATCCCATGAAAATTTGACCACACGATTTCGTTGTATGCGATGGTACATAGGAGGAGAGAGAGAGGATGAAGGAGAGATAGATAGAGAGAGAGAGATGAGGGAGAGGGAGAGATGAGAGGGAGGAGAGGAGAGATAGAGAGAGAGAGAGAGGGAGGGAGAGAGAGAGAGGGTAGTGAGAGAGTAGAGAGAGAGAGAGAGAGAGAGAGAGGAGAGAGAGATGGAGTGAGAGAGAGAGAGAAGGGGGGTGGGAGGGGGGGGGGCCGAGAGGGAAAAGTGTTTGGGTGAATGAAGAGATACTCTAGGTAGTAATGAAGCCAATAAAAGGAAAGTATAAAGTATACTGAGTGGCCAAAGGTAGCACTTGCATACGCAATAACAAGTCAAAATGCACAGACAGGAGTGAACGCACTTAAGACAAAAGCGTGGGGGGAAAATAGAAAGAAGACACCAGGGCACACCAGAAAACAGCCAACCAAGCGGTCCAGCTATCCGACCTTTAATTAGCCAACTGGGGCAAAAGTGCAGAGAAGCATGTATTATTACATAACACTTGACCACGAATGCATGTGCATCTCTCCTCTCTCTCATCGTGTGGATGCAAATTCTCTCTCTCGTCTCTCCTCTCTCCTCTCTCTCTCTTCTTCTCCTCTCTCTCTCTTCTTCTCCCCTCTTGTCTCTCTCTCTCTCTCTTACTGTCGCGACTGCTGTCGACAAGATACAGGTTCCTTCAAACGAGTGTTAGAATGTGAAAAACTATCTAATGTTTTTAACATAGAGAAGTTCAGGGATGCTTTTACACGTTTCCGACTAGGGAACAATGCTCTTAAGGCAAATGTGAAATGTACAGACCCACACTCGGAGAAGGACTGTCCTTATTGTAGGGAAACTGAGGATGAATGCCTTTTTATTGCACTGCCATACATACCATGACCTTAGAAAAAAGTATATCCTCAAGCAAGTACAGAAATCAAAAATTGGAAATGTGGCAAAACTGATAGATGGATGTAATATAAGCAAAACGCGTGATATGCTCCAAATGTCCACCACGTTGACGGAGACACTCCTGAATCCGACTTTCTTGATGATGTGTGGTTCTCAGATGAGGCACATTTTCTTCTGTCTGGCCACGTGAACAGTAAAAACTGTATTTTCTGGGGCACAGCACCACCAGAGGATGTTCTTGAGCGTCCATTACACTCAATTAAATGTACTGCCTGGGTGACCATGTCGAAGCATGGCATCATTGGTCCTTTTTGGTTTGAGGACGAACAGGAAAGGTCCGTCACTGTCAACACAGACCGTTACATCAAGGTCCTGAGGAAGTTCTTGACAACACTCGGGAGACGTGCTCGACTCATTCGTGCAGAGCAGTGGTTCCAGCAGGACGGGGCCACCCCACACACATCAAACCAAACGCTGACCTGGCTGAGACAACGCTTTCAAGAGCGACTGATCAGCAGAAGATGTGACCCTGAGTGGGCCCCGCACTCACCTGACCTTAACCCCCCAGATTTCTATCTGTGGGGTTATTTGAAAGACCACGTCTATGAGAACAACCCCCAGACAATCCCGGACTTGAAAGCTGCAATAACAACAAAGATCAGGGAGATTCCAGGGGCAGAGTGTGTTCGTGTGGTGAACAATTTTGCACGCCGCATTCAGGAGTGTCTCCGTCAACGTGGTGGACATTTGGAGCATATCTTTGAACGTCGCTAACATGTGGACCACCCAACCGAAATGACTCAAACTTTCAAAACTTAATTGTTATTATCTTACGTTGATGTGCGTAAAAACTCAACTCAATCCATGCACATTTGTAGCAGTTGTGCATACTTTTATGGGTTGCATTCATTTTGGGTCACCCTATATTATGCATACAAAGTACGCTTCGAAAAACTAGAGCAGCCCGCCAGTGGAGAAAATCTAAGCAATGAACATGAAACGGAGCCCCCTCCCCGTCAGATATATGCAATAGTGAGGATCGAATAAACTAAATAGAGTAAAATGACATCACGATTCAGTTTGACTCGTGAATCAGTCATCAATATACCTTACATTCATATACCCACTGTCTGTATGTGTTTGTGTGTCTGTCTGTCTGTCTGTCTGTCTGTCTGTCTGTCTGTGTGTCTGTCTGCGTGTCTGTCTGTGTGTCTGTCTGTCTGTGTCTTTATGTCATTCTGTATGTGTGTATCTGTATGCGTGTGTGCCTGTTAGTCTATATGTATGTATGCGTGTCTGGCTGTGTGTATGTGTGTCTTTCTGTCCGCCCGTCTGTCTGTCAGTGCGTCTGTCTGCCTGCCTGCCTGCCTCTCAGTCTACCCGTCTGACTGTCTGCCTGCCAGAATGCATGCCTGCCTGCATGCCTGTCTGTGTGTGTGTGTGTGTGTGTTGTGTGTGTGTGTAAGTCTCTGCGACTCTGTGTCTGTAGGTCGGTCGTTTAATCGGTCTTTTGGTCCGTCGGTTATTTGGTCGGTCAGTCGCTCCGCCGGTTTCTCGGGACTGTATCGATGGTGTGTGTGCGTGTTGTGTGCGTGTGTGTGCGTGTGTGCGTGTGTGTGCACGCGCTGTGTGACTCTATGTTGTTCGGAGCGTGTGTCGGTTTGCTTGGATATGTATGTCTTACCGGCTGTGAGTTTGTCCCCACCCCCACCACTCTCTCTCTCTCTATCTTTTGTGTGGGATAGTGGGTGGGTGGGTAGGGGATGGGATTGGATTTGTTGCTTTGTTTTCTTGTTTTAACAAGAGCTGGGTGTAAGATAGGCAGTTATGCCTAACTCGTGTATTTCCCTTGAAAAATAAAGTTTAATCAATCAATCAATCAATCTCTCTTATTCCTACGCCTGTAAAACTAATTCAGTAAGCAAGAACACAACCGATCTGAGTTTTGTTCAGTGCACAAAAAGACATGGGTTTTTGACGGTGGGATGAACAAGTCTTTTCTTTTTAATATCCTTGCTGTTGATGGAAAGACAGAAGACTTTGTAGTTTGCACTCAGCAGTCACTTGTGCCCGTACAGAAAGTGCGCACAGGGTTTTTTCAAGTGTCGGAACCTTGCCAGTGATTTATTGTATAGATTTGACCGATTTCCTGGCTCTGTCAGAGTGTTTTTTTGCACTGGTTTTCTGAGTTGCATATTAATGTGAAAGGCAAGGGTCATAAGCCTTCATCAGTAATTCGTGACTCAAAAATGCAGATCATAAGGCACATTAAGCTCGGAATGAATCCATCACAACCCCATGGACGACGATTGGGCACAAATGGGATGCTGTTAAGTGCAGAAGTCTGTGGCGATGATACACACATTTTGTACTCCCAACTTCCGTTCTGAAGCAAGAACGTAAACATCAACACGATGTTGAGTTAAAGTGTGACATTACAAGGAGAACCATGATTTAACACAGTGTTCAGTTTGAAAGCAGCACATGCCCAAGTTGTGAGGAAGTCCCTTGAGAGTCTAAATATGTTGATGTGCATATCGTTATTATTAGAGGTTGGGCTGGTGTATCGAAAATCAAAATCGCTCAATGGCTAATACGGGTAATGTGAAGTGGGGGAAACAAGAGATCCACTTGGGGTCGGAAAATGACTAAGACACAGAAGTAAACTCATCGCCACTTGTGATTTCTTCATGTTCGTGTCGGCTTGGGTTTTTTGGTCACATTGTCTGTGGGCCATCCCATCTGTTGTTCTCTCTGAGAGGTGCCAAGGTCGATTAGAAATGTGAATTTTCGAATATCTCGTGACTATTGAAAGCACAATACGTAGGCACGGAGTCAATCATCACATCAGCGTCAGAGAAAAGTTCAAAGTTCACATCTTTTGTTCGGAAACGGATGTTCCGGCTTGGTCTCTTAATCCAAGATCCTTGAAATGTGAGGGAACACTTATCATTGAGAGCCATAACTTCCGGCAAGACTCTCTTTGCCTTTGCTGGCATCGTCGAGAACTGAAATGGAAAGTGTGGAAGCAGTGTTAATGCATTTCTCTTTGAAACTCACTTGCCCGTGTGGGAATTTGTCAACAAAATCTTGTGCGGGAATGTACTTGATAAACTGAGCGACATTTAGATTTCTTCTAAAATGACTTACACCTCCCCCCCAAAGAAGAGCATTCATCTCATTTTCTCTATCTCCCTGTCTCTGTATCTGTCAGTCCGTGTGTCTGTCTGTCTGTTCGTCTGTCTGTTCGTCTGTCTGTCTGTGTGTTTGTGGGTCTGTTTGTCTGTCTGCCTGCATGTTTGTCTGTCTGCCTGCATGTCTGTCAGTGTGTCTGCCTCTTTGTGTCAGTCAGTCAGTCAGTCAGCCTGCTTGCCTACTTGCCATTCTGTCTTATTCGCTATGTGTCTGTCTGTTTGTTTGTATGTCTGTCTCTTTTCTCGGTCTCAGTCCCTCTGTGTCTCTGTTTCTGTCTCTGTGTGAGTGTCTGGCTGGCTGGCTAGCTAGCTTTGTGTGTGTGTGTGTGTGTGTGTGCGTGTGTGTGTGTGTGTATATGTCTGTGTCTGTCTCTGTCTGTCTCTGTGTCTGCCTCTGGGCGTCTCTGTGTCTGTCTGTCTGTGTGTGTGTGTGTCTGGCTGGCTAGCTCTGTCTGGTCTGTCTGGTCTGTCTGGTCTGTCCGTCTGGTCTGTCCATCCGTCTGGTCCGTCTCTCTCTCTCTCTCTCTCTCTCTCTGTCTGGTCCGTCTCTCTCTCTCTCTCTTTCTCTCTGAGCATGCACATATTTATGATAACGGAAAGGACACCCAAACAGAAATGACGAAACTGCTAGTACGCACTCGTGCAAGCATACAAATTCACACAAGCAAGCAGGCACCAGCAGGAAGTTATACATCAACAGGCACAGAGAGAGAGAGAGAGAGAGAGAGAGAGAGAGAGAGAGAGAGAGAGAGAGAGAGGGGGGGGGAGGGAGGGAGGTGAGGAGGGGGGAGAGGAGAGAGAGAAAGAGAAAGGGAAGAGAGAGAGAGAGAGAGAGAGAGAGAGAGAGAGAGAGAGAGAGAGAGAGAGAGAGAAAGAGAGAGAGAGAGAGAAGTAGAGAGAGAGAGAGAGAGAGAGAAGGGGGAGGGAGGGGGGAGGAGAGAGAGAGAAGGGAGGGAGGGAGGGAGGGAGGGAGGGAGGGAGGGAGGGAGGGAGGGAGGGAGGGAGGGAGGGAGAGAGAGAGAGAGAGAGAGAGAGAGAGAGAGAGAGAGAGAGAGAGAGAGAGAGAGAGAGAGAGAGAGAGATTTTTATAAACAATTTTCAAGCATCCATCACCAGCACGATACCTCTCGTTTCCCTCAGATCACTTAGTACGCACTATATACATAGCAGTAGTGAAATAAGCTAAAATGCATCTTGTATCGATCGCAGATGAAAAGCTAAAGGTAAAGCTGTGGTTTTATATGGCGCCTGATTACACATGTCTGGGTCTCTAACCACTTTAACCTTTATGCCCCAATCACTGGGCCGCTTTATCATTCCTTCACTGGCCCCTGACGACAAACACACTGACAGACAATAAAAAGGCACGCGGTCAGATATGGCACCAATCCATTTCCCAGGGAGTATTCCAAACCAATGCTGGCTCACTGCCGCATAAAACGGTTGATTCCCACTACAGTGTGTCATCGCTGCCGTCCCCGGTACCCGGTTTTACTTCTGGCTGGAGAGAAGCATACGGGCTATGCACCTTGATCATGGACGCAACTCCAGAATCTGCGCAGCTGCGAACGCAGAACCCACTAGGCGCGAGCGACTGCAGGTCAAGGGCGCTAACCACTCGGCCGCAGGGCCCTTCCTCCTTACCTTTCCGTCGAACTTCATGTTCCTGAAGGTCCTGGTCCCTCTCTTTCATGGACTTGAATAGAACGCGTCGACTACAAAAGTAATGAGAAGCATGTGAAGACGTGTAAAGTTTTACCCTTGTTGTCTCCCTGCAATTGGTTGGTCGTCCGTCCATCCGTATGTGTGTCCGTCTCTCTCTCTCTGTCTCTGTCTCTCTCTCTCTCTCTCTCTCTCTCTCTCTCTCTCTCTCTCTCCTCCGTCTCTGTCTGTCTGTCTGTCTTCTTGCCATCATGCCTGCCTGTCTGTCTGTCTGTCTGTCTGACTGTCTTCCTCTCTGTCTCTATGTCTCTATGTCTTTGTCTCTGTCTCTCTCTGTGTATCTCTCTCTGCTTCTGTCTCTCTCTGAGTATCTCTGTCTCTCTCTCTCTCACGCACATTCACAGACACACACACACACACACACGCACACGCAAGCACGCAACGCACACACACACACACACACAAACAAACACATACAAATACACACAATCTCTCTCTCAATATCTTTCTCTCTCTCTCTCTCTCTCTCACTCTCACCCACACACACACACACGTACGCACACACACACACACACACACACACACACACACATTCACACATATGCTCACACACAACTACACAGAAACAGAAATGTGCCCTCCTCACCCACCCCTCTTTCATCTTTCCCATTCTAGATCTCATCTCTTACCATCCCCTATGATATCTACTCAACCCGAATCCGACTTTTTCTTTCGGATGTTGCCGCTGCTTGTGTTTAAAAAAATAAAAAGAAACAGAAATGCGTGCGCGCGCGAGTGCGTGCACGCGTGCAAAAACAGATCTATCGACAAACTGATACACAGGCAAGTACACTCAAAATACACACACACACACACACACACACACACACACACACACACACACTCACACTCACACACACGCACACTCACACACACACACACACACACACACACACATTCACACACACAAACACAAACACATTCACACACACACACACACACACATACACACACGCGCGCGCGCGCGCTTTCACATTACGTTGGTTTCACTAAAGAGAATGCTTATTAGCTTTTACAGAGACAACGTTAGAAATACTCGCCAAAAGTCGTCACAGCAATTAATACTTCTGAGTGAGATAAAAGCCAGCCATAGTGTGAACATAAGTCCATAAATATGTCGTTGCTTTTCTTGCCGTACTCGCGAGACTGGAACCAACCAATGCGTCATCGATTTAAGGAATTCGTAACACCCAGTCTGAGGCTACATATCTTTGCCTCCTGTATGTGTTGTCTAGTCAAGAAACTCCCTGTGGTTTGGGAGTACGTTAAGAGGCACCACGTCTCCCTACAAGATTAGTAAATGGCAAATAACTAGGGAAATAAAGACTTGACGTGCTCACACTTTAACCAGCTCAGGTGATTGTTTCTGTCGACAATGGCCTAGCATTCCCTACAAAACACTGACAGGCAGTGAAACTTCATTATTTTCATTCGTCAAGTCAAGAAAATGACGCACGTTGCGGCAACATCTTTCCAGCCGCCGTTCTCTGCACAGCAGCCGTTCTCTGCACAACAGCCGTTATCTGTCCAGCAGCCGTTATCTGTCCAGCAGCCGTT
>JAWQFJ010031402.1:30000-35000 GCA_034096865.1 Theodoxus fluviatilis
ATGATGGATGGACGAGGGAGGGATTAATGGATGATGGATGGACGAGGGAGGGATTAATGGATGATGGATGGACGAGGGATGGATGGATGGATGATGGATGGACAAGGGAGGGATTAATGGATGATGGATGGACGAGGGAGGGATTAATGGATGATGGATGGACGAGGGAGGGATGGATGGATGGATGGATGATAGATGTACGCATTTACCTTGACCTTTCCAGAGTCCTTCACCCTGATGACGACGCCGATGGAACCTTCACCGCCATCTTGGTTATCATGAATCCAGTCAGCACCTGGACAGACACTCTAGACTGAATGATGTCCTCCAGTCGCATGGCAGCAATCATCAGTTTTGTGTTTGTCACATTAAATACGACCAATTTTGAATTTATATCATGTTGAATGTCACAGCTCCCGTCACCCAGCGGCAGGCAGAGTCAACAGCAAACCTGGCTACCACACGGAGACTCGGGAAACGATGTCCGGGTGTGACAGCTGTGACACGCATACCAGGCAATGCTCTGTGGAAACCAGGGGTGAATATCCAAGAACAATTTATCAAATGAAAATAAAGAAAAAGAAATATATAGTATTATCATTGTTGTTGTTGCTGTTGATGTTATTATTGTCAGTAGCAGCAGCAGCAGCAGCAGCATCGTCATCATCATCATCATCATCATCATCAAGTAGCCAGTTTCAGGCATCTTCCGTTGCAGAGACGAATCTGCAATGGCAGCAACTGGGCGCGCCACGCTTCACGGAATAACTACATGTTCACAGTCCTGTCCATTTTTTCATCAACAAATAGCCAAGAAGTATTGCTCGTATTTCTTTCTACGATAAGCGTTTTGTGGAGCAACTCTTCACCCGTGTCCGGGATTCTAACCTTTCTACTACATTCCACTTTTGCTTACTGTATAAACTATCAGCTTAAAACAAACAAACAAAAACAGAATCGATGACACATGGTTTGCGCGTGAAGCAGCAAGGTAGCCTGATGCTGGTATTTGGGAGCAATACTGCCTCGCTGACTGAGACGATAAGGCAGGAAGAGTAGGGGAATGAGTTACGATCGGGGGATAGAGGATGTGGCTTACCTCTGATGACCTCGACGCCAACTGTAGGAGGTTCTCCCTCTTTCACCAAACGGGGACTGTCGGTCACCTGAATGTGCTTGACACGTTTCTTCTCGTCGTAGCAGTAGCGGTTGTAGTCCCCATGGTCCCACATCACCCACACCCAATCTGGCAAGCAGGGAATGCAATCATGGTCCCACATCACCCACACCCAATCTGGCAAGCAGGGAATGCAATCATGGTCCCACATCACCCACACCCAATCTGGCAAGCAGGGAATGCAATTATGGTCCCACATCACCCACACCCAATCTGGCAAGCAGGGAATGCAATTATGGTCCCACATCACCCACACCCAATCTGGCAAGCAGGGAATGCAATTATGGTCCCACATCACCCACACCCAATCTGGCAAGCAGGGAATGCAATTATGGTCCCACATCACCCACACCCAATCTGGCAAGCAGGGAATGCACTTGTTTGACAAAGAAAAGGTTATGAATTTAAAAGAAACTTTATAAGACATGTAACCAACTACAGAGAGAGAGAGAGAGAGAGAGAGAGAGAGAGAGAGAGAGAGAGAGAGAGAGAGAGAGAGAGAGAGAGCTGGGGGAAAATGGCAGAAAGTTGCAAGGTCTCGCCCTTGTGTTTATGTTGTACTTTTGCGTCATTTATTTGTTGTGTGGTTCCTACACGGAGAGCTACGCCATCAAAATGTATGCAGATCGGTTCGGTGTTTTTGTTTTTGCAATTGCCATCTTAAGCAACCTGGACAGAAAAACAATAGTCGTGGAAAACAATAAACTATAAATGTTAAAAGTGGACTGACTGGCTTACTGACTGCCTGCCCGACAGACTGACAGATTGACAGACTGACTGACAGATTGACAGACTGACAGATTGACAGACTGACGGACAGATTGACAGACTGACAGATTGACAGACTGACGGACAGATTGACAGACTGACAGACTGACGGACAGACTGACAGATTGACAGATTGACAGACTGACGGACAGATTGACAGATTGACAGACTGACAGATTGACAGACTGACAGATTGACAGACTGACGGACAGATTGACAGACTGACAGACTGACAGATTGACAGACTGACAGACTGACAGACTGACGGACAGATTGACAGACTGACGGAGAGATTGATTGACTGACTAACTGACTGCCTGAGCTAAAGAAGTTTTACGGCCAATCAGAATATGTTGGCTATGTAAGGCCAATTTTTATGAAAACCACTAGAGCTGGCTGGAACCAGAAAGTAACGATTTCACTGGTCATTCGCCTCTTCCAAAGCATGAGGGAAGACGCGGTGGGTGTTTTCTCACCACAACCCACAGGGTGTTACAAAGGTACTTGTTCACGTCAACAGATGATCATCAAAGATACAACGAGAGAATCACAGGCACCCTAGACTTACCAGTCGCGTGGAACCCTATCTGAGCGTCAAATACAGTTCTTTACTCACATCATAGAGCAATGAGTGTGCTGAATGGACTGTTGAAGACTTTCGTGATATAAAGAAATTAATATCTTCTTTAGAAGCCAGAGGCGCGTCTTCACCGTTCCGTCCGGCTTACTCCCCTTTATGCTCACTTGATCCCATTATGGGGTTGGGGTTGGGGTTGGGGGTTGGGGGTTGGGGTTGGGGGTTGGGGGTTGGGGGTTGGGGGTTGGGGGTTGGGGTTGGGGGTTGGGGGTTGGGGGTTGGGGTTGGGGGTTGGGGTTGGGGGTTGGGGGTTGGGGTTGGGGGTTGGGGGTTGGGGGTTGGGGGTTGGGGGTTGGGGGTTGGGGGTTGGAGGTTGGGGGTTGGGGGTTGGGGTTGGGGGTTGGGGGTTGGGGGTTGGAGGTTGGGTTGGGGGTTGGGGGTTGGGGTTGGGGGTTGGGGGTTGGGGGTTGGGAGTTGGGGTTGGGGTTGGGGGTTGGAGGTTGGGGGTTGGGGGTTGGGGGTTGGGGGTTGGGGTTGGGGGTTGGGGGTTGGGGGTTGGGGGTTGGGGGTTGGGGGTTGGGGTTGGGGGTTGGGGGTTGGGGGTTGGGGGTTGGGGGTTGGGGGTGGGGGTGGGGGTTGGGGGTTGGGGGTGGGTGTTGGGGGTTGGGGGTTGGGGTTGGGGTTGGGGGAGAATAGACCCACCCTGTCTCTCTCCCTACACGACTCGTAACAGGCGATTACCAGGGAAATCGGGACTTGACTTGCTCTTACTCTTGCCAGCTCTTGTGATTGTCGTGGTCAACGAACTTTCATAGGCTACACAGGCTGATACGCCGTAAAGCTTCATTCGTGCATTACGCTCACATATGTCAGTCACAGCTTTTAATTTAATACAACGATCATAACAGTTTGAATTGCTTGATTAAGTAATTAGCACTGCGCGACACACTTTACGGTGGATGATAGCCTTATATCAGATATTATGAATGCAAATAATCATCACCCTTGTCTATAGGCTCAAAATACCTGGATGACACGGAGCTTCAGTTCGTGTCTAACATTCTTGAACTTTGACCGAGTCAGACAACAACATCGACGACGACGATGACGACGACGACAACCGTGAGGACGTCGTCCGGACTCACCATCTTTATCGTCATGAGCGATGATGGTGCCGGGGCCTTCCTGGTCCTGGTTGCCATAGCACCAGTCGGGTCCCCGCACCACACGGGACCCGACGGAAGGCAGCCCCTCCCTCTCCACCACCGTGGCGAAGTCCCGGGGGTCCACGGGCTCCTTCTCTTTGTCCAAGATTTTCTGGCGCACTGCCGCAGCCAGCTTGGCCTGCAGAGAGTGGAGATCGCTTGCAGCGGTGCCAATGGGACTTTGCCGTTGATGTGGTAGTATTAGTGCAAGTTTACTGAATGTAAAGGTAAAGGTACTTTTCATACAGCGACTTTCATTCGTTATTGGTGCTCAAACCGTTCACTTGGTTTACAGCCTGATTATCGGGCCGCATTTGTATCACTCCAGCATCATCTGAAATCCCTAGAGTGCATTCATCCAGGAAGAGAAAATCACATGCCCAAGGTAATTTTTCACGCTTGTAAAAATCAACCCGCATAGTTACCCGGTTTTACTCCTGGGTGGGTGAAATCTATTCAAGTGCCGTGCTTACGAAAGCTACTCAGGAATCAATGCAGCTTCGAACGTCGCAACTATTAGTGCAAATGACTGCAGGTCGAGTACTTTGATCACTTGGTCATAGAGCCCTACATTGTAGTGTAATGGTGTACACTGTAGAGTTATGATTGTGTTGTCCTTACAAATGTTCCGTTACATTCGATGTATTACAATAGTAACGAAGTACCATTGCTCTCATGCTTTCGTGGTAGGATCTGCATGTGATTGAATAAGATGTGCTGCAACTGTTTTAGTCCTACTGCTGTGGTGTCGATACCGTGGTGTCAGCTCCCTTTTTTTCACTTGCGGTGTTATGATTGTTGAAGAGTAATTGTTGTAGCGCAATCTCATCAATGTCATCGGTGCAGCGCTGTTGGTTTAGCGTTGTTGTGTAGCGTTGCTGGTGTAGCGCTGTAAGAGTAGTTTGTTGGTGTAGTGTTGTTGGTGTAGTGTTGTTGGTGTAGTGTTGTTGGTGTAGTGTTGTTGGTGTAGTGTTGTTGGTGTAGTGTTGTTGGTGTAGTGTTGTTGGTGTAGTGTTCCTGGTGTAATGCTGTAAGAGTAGTGGTGTAGTGTTGTTGGTGTAGTATTGTTGTGTAGTATTGCTGTGTAGTGTTGTTGGTGTAGCGTTGTTGGTGTTGTGTTGCTGGTGTAGTGTTGTTGGTGTAGTGTTGTTGGTGTGGTGTTGTTGGTGTAACGTTGTTGGTGTGTTGGTGGTGTAGTGTTGCTGGGTAGTTTTGCTGGTGTAGTGCTGTAAGAGTAGTGTTGTTGGTGTAGTGTTGTTGGTGCAGTGTTGTT
>JAWQFJ010031403.1:0-7500 GCA_034096865.1 Theodoxus fluviatilis
TTTTTTCTCGAGAGGTTGCGGGTTCGAACCCGATCTTTATTTAAATGCCAAAACCTGGAGGTTCAGCGCCAGCAGTTTTTATTCATACATCTGAGAAATCTTCTCACTGTCTGGCAAAAATGAGACACAAATGATATCCGGAATACAACGCAACGAATCTGCGTTCATGTGGAAGCTATTTTGCTGCATGCATCTGTTACCATGCGAGATAGAGCGAGAAAAGGGCGTGGCTGTGGAGTGGGTCGCCATTCCATCAATTGACTACTTGCATTGTAAAAAATTACTCTTTATCCTTTCACCAATGTTCTCGAAATTCATTATCCTCAAAACTCTACTCGCAAATGACGTCACGTTGTTGATGACGTCACACATTTCGCAAATTGGCCATTCCATGAATGGAGTATTTGGGGAGGCGATGTCGAGTGTAGGACCTTAAAAAACCAATTTCTCTTCAAGCTTCGATTCTGAAAACTTGACACATTCAATCGGACCTAACTTCCAGTTAGTGTGCAAAATGTCAAGGAAATCCGTCTAGTAGTTATTGAGAAATCAGCCGTTGAGTCGGGACAGACAGACACACACACACACAGATAAAGTCTGTAGGACCTCCAGTAAACCTGGAGGGATAAAGTCTGTAGGACCTTCAGTAAACCTGGAGACAGACAGTCACAGACCTACGCACCACACAACACATGGAGAGAGACAGACACAGACCTACACACCACACAGCACATGTAGACAGTTACAGACCTACACACCACAACACATGGAGACAGTCACAGACCTACACACCACAACACATGGAGCCAATCACAGACCTACACACCACACAACACATGGAGAGAGACAGACACAGACCTACATATCACACAACACATGTAGACAGTCACAGACCTACACACCACTACACATGGAGACAGTCACAGACCTACACACAACACATGGAGACAGTCACAGACCTACACACCACAACACATGGAGACAGTCACAGACCTACACACCACAAAACACATGGAGACAGACAGTCACAGACCTACACACCATCTTTGAAGTGCTGCAAGAACAAAACAAAACAAACGAAATGTTTTCCCCCCTTACTCTGATTATTCCTTGTTTCGGAGACGACTGTGATTTTGACTTTTGAGTAGGCCTACACGAACACACAAGCTCGATACAGCCGGCAACAAGCTAGTTCGCCGGGCGGGACAGTGAAATAGATCTATTTCACTCAGAATGTCGATCAATATAGGGCAACGTACTTATTTTTTAAATCAGGGATTGATTAAATCATCATATTTTTGTGACACTGAGACCAGACCATCAAAACAATTAGCACTAGGCCTTGAATCAAATCGTCGTACGAGATCTTACGTTGACTGCAAATGTACAACAGTGCCGCGTGATTGTGTCGACATTCAGCTAGTTCGCTGGGCGATTCCAGGCTTTTAACCAGCAAAGGCAACGATCTAGATGGTACATATACTTTACCGGTTTCACAAATGGAATGACTTTTAAGCCAACACAGCGTTGTATTGCTTTTTTGCGTCTGCTGGTAGACGTTCATCATACAAAGAAGCCAAATGTTTTGTGAACGTAGGAAAAGAGATTGACTCGATTAGGCTCTTACATCTATTGACTATCTAGGGAGGTGCTTCCGAGTGTACGAAATTCATTATCCTCAAAACTCTACTCGCAAATGACGACATGGTCAGATCTGCCGCTCCTGCAACTTCCAACTGAGAAAGATCTCCTCTGTCCGTAGCTTTCTCACACAAGAGGCTGTCATTCAGCTTGTCACTTCCCTCATTCTCAGCCGTCTCGACTACTGCAACTCCCTGCTTGCAGGACTACCATCCAAACAAATCTCTCGCCTTCAGCGGGTTCAAAACAACGCTGCCCGTCTCATCTTCAGAAAATCCAAGAGAACACATGTTACCCCTCTTTTCATGAAACTCCACTAGCTTCCTGTTGAGTACAGGATCCAGTACAAACTCGCCACTCTCGCCTTCCGTTGCTTTGACGGAACTCTGCCGCCCTATCTCTCATCTCTTCTTCAGATCTACCAACCCTCTCGCTCTCTCCGCTCAGGCTCTGAAAAACTTCTCTGCAAACCTAAAACCACCACCAAATCCTTTGGCCAGAGATCCTTTCACTTTCAAGCACCTTCTGTCTGGAATGCTCTGCCGTCATCTCTCCGTGGCATCACTTCTCTTCCTTCCTTCAAATCTAACCTCAAGACCCATTTTTTTTCCGTAAAGCTTTTTCTGTTTAGTGCCCCTAGGGCCTGACTGCTTCCTGAGAACCGTTAGCATTGTACATATCTGTATAAACTGTTTTTTTTTGTTTTGTTTTTTTCGTCTGTATGAATGTTGACTGAATGTCTGGTTTGTGTTGCTGTGTTGTTTTATATCATCTGCTTTTCATCTTTGTTTCTCTTACCTTGATGTATATTACTTTCATTTACATTTCTATTGTGTGTTTTTTATTTCTATTTTCTTTTCTTTTATTTCTTTTTTTTAGGCGCTTTGAGTCTCACTGTGTGGGAGTATCGCGCGTTATAAGAGTGATCTATTATTATTATTTTATTATTATTATGGTGTTGATGACGTCACACATTTTGCAATTTAGCCATTCCATGAATCAAGTATTTAGGGAGGCGCTTCCGAGTTTATGACCTTAAAAAAACACTTTTTCTTCAAACCTCGATTCTGAAAATTTGACACATTCAATCTGACCTAACTTCCAGTTAGTGTGCACAAATCCAAGGAAATCCGTCCAGTAGTTTTTGAGAAATCAGCCATTGAGTTGGGACAGACAGACAGACACACACACAGACAGACCGATAAAGTCTGTAGGACCTCCAGTAAACCTGGAGGGATAAAAACTGCTGGCGCTGAACCTCCAGGTTTTGGCACACACACAAAATTGGGTTCAAACCCGCAATCTCTCGAGAAAAGAGGGGGGGAAAAGCACACACAAAAACACAAAAAACAGGTCGGATTCGAAAAAAGTTTCAGCGCGGATTCGAATCCGTTCACGCATGACCTAACGTTACAATTGTCCAGCGCTTTACAATCTGAGCCATTCATTTGGCAACTGACGTTACTACGTGTTTGTAAAGGAATGATAAAAAATCCTTCACAAATGGGACATCCGCTGGAAATTACGTCACGTTATTCGACGTCAAATGATTACGTCACACATGCCAAAACTTCAATTGAGTTGGGACAGAGATAGATTTCATACTCTTGTCATGGAACCAAACAACGAAAAGATTGACCTGATTTTTCAATACAAACACTGTATTCATTTTGTTGTTTAGACTGCAAGTGTAACTTTTCTGACTTGCGTTCCACTCAACACATTTTTCACCTAGTGGACATGTACTCGATTAATGGACTCGATTAAATTGAACTGATGTATTTGATATACATTTGTATTAATCCGGAAAAATTATGAAATCATACTTCATTTATTCGCGCATTAGTCTTGGCAGCGTTCAGCGGACGAAGTAAACATCAAACTACTTGGACCATAACGTCAGAGCGAGTAGCAGACGAACCTATCACAGTCACGTGACACAAACCGGCCAATCAGAAGCGATGACGCAGGATGTGAAATTCCTGCTATCTTCCCGTGGTAATAATCGGACAAAGTCTGAATAATCTGAGAAATAAACTCAAATTGGTTCATTATTTGTATGAATGCGAGTTTTTTGGTCGACTTCGGTAAATTTCGCGCTGCCTTGCAGTGATGATTGCATACAAAGCTGTCGTCTGATAGGCGAAAGCGATCCGCGAAGCCAGCAAAGTTTTGACCATGATATGAAAGGACAAAATCGCGATAGGTCGTATCAGGGTCGATTAAAAACGCTAAAACGATTGTACTACACAATTGTAGGAAAATGGATGATAGTTCATGAAATTTGAGTGGTCTTGTACATTTTAGGATACTCAAGGTCTATTTCAGGTAAGTTTATTATCGATTCGCTGCCACTAGGCCACACAAACAGAACTTCAACTTGGTAGTACATGTACTATTGAGTGAGGAGAAGAAGAATTCGTGGTGATAGGCGTACAAATTGTACAATGATCTCGTAGACGTGGAGTGGAGCAACTTCTTTAAGTCACCAAGTTGTGCCAGTACGATAAATGCAGACAAAAAGTATTTATTCAACGTAGACGTTCCACATACGAAGGACTCGATTTCGATCTAAAACTGTGTAAAAGGTTACCCATAATTTCTGCTGTTACGTCAATTGAAATGTAGAGACAGAGAGTTGACACACAGATATAATTCTTTCTCCTTTACCAGTGTTCTCAAATTCAGTGTTCATCATTAAACAGCTTCAAAAAAAGAATTGACACGATGTTCAAAGACTACATGTACTGTGATGATGCTGGCCACCCGCTGTTGCCACATATACCACTCTCTGCCACTCATAAGCCACCGGAAGAAAAGTATAGAGAATAGGCACAATCTTTTAAGATCGTTAGAACTAGGGTAGTAAAAAGTGAGAGTAGCCATAAGTACTGATCAAAAGATCAGATAAAGGCCTCGCGGCCTAAGACATCTGAGTACATATCTATCTATCTAAATCATTCTCTGTCCTCGCAAATGACGTCACGTTATTGATGACGTCGCACATGTTGGAATTTCGCCATTCCATCAAATTGCCTACCTCCCCAGGTGTTTCGAAATTGTTCTCCTGGCATATATAGGATGGAAATTGTACTTGCAAATGACGTAACGTTATTAATGACGTCAAATTTGGCTATTCCGTCAATTGTCATTTCAATCATTTTTCGACCGGTAATTTCGAGAATACGACCTTAAAAAACCACTTTTTATTCAAGCCTTGATTCTGAAAATTTGATACATTCAATCGGACCTAACTTCCAGTTAGTGAGCAAAATCTGAAGGAAATCCGTCCAGTAGTTTTTGACTCACATGCGAAGCAAAAGTGAGTCTATGTACTGAGCCGTGTCGTCCGTCCGTCCGTCCGTCCGTCCGGGCGGGCGGGCGGGCGTCCGTAAAAAACTTAAACGTTGGATTTTTCTCGGAGACTATTAAGTCTATCAACACCAAATGTGGCATGATGGTGTATGATGACAAGGCCTCAAAATACATACATAGTGACTTGACCTTGCTTCAAGGTCAAGGTCACAGGAGCCATAAATGTGGTCTCAAAAACAGTCATTTTTCACATTTTCCCAATTTTCTCCCACGTTATTGAGAATGGCGACCTTAGCTACAAGTGGTATATAGGTCAAAGCAAGCCCTATCTTTTGATACCAGTTTGGTTGACCTTGCTTCAAGGTCAAGGTCACAGTAGCTCTTCAAAGTTGGATTGTATACATATTTTGAAGTGACCTTGACCCTGAACTATGGAAGATAACTGTTTCAAACTTAATAATTATGTGGGGCACATGTTATACTTTCATCATGAGACACATTTGGTCACATATCATCAAAGTCAAGGTCACTTTGACCCTTATGAAATGTGACCAAAATGGGGTAGTGAACCACTAAAAGTGACTATATCTCATGGTAGAAAGTGCCAATAAGCACCATTGTGCTTCCTATGTCTTGAATTAACAGCTTTGTGTTGCATGACCTTGGATGACCTTGACCTTGGGTCAAGGTCACATGTATTTTGGTAGGGAAAATGTGTAAAGCATTTGTTCGTGTATGATGTCATTGGTAGGTTTAGTTGTTTGACCTTGACCTTGAAGGTCACCTGAAGGTCAAGGTCATATAAAGGTCAAGGTCAAGCATGTGAGTCGTATGGGCTTTGCCCTTCTTGTTGAGATATAAGCCGTGGAGACGGGACAGACAGACAGACAGACTGACAGACAGACAGATAAAGTCTGTAGGACCTCCAGTAAACCTGGAGGGATAAAATAGTTCATAGATATCTAGGTATGAACCCCAAACACGCATCTGATCAGAAAAATGAACGGAATGTATTTTTGTAAGAATTTCTCAACAAAAGAAAACGTTTGAGAAGGAATTTGCCCCAAACTTTACAGAGGAGCTGTTTAAAATCAAATCAATTTCAAAAACAAGTCCTATTACATATAGACAGGAAGATTTGCAAGGAGAAGCAATTCAGGGGAATTTCTACAGTGAGGAGCTACAAAAATCATCACAAACTGTATTTAGGATAGAAAACGTTTTGAAAAAGGATCTCAGATCAAAAAAGGCCTTTGTGAAATGGCAAAGCCATGCTTCAAAGTTTAACAGCTGGATACCTCTCAAAGACATTACAAAACTTATCAAATTAAATAGAGGTTTGTCACTTACATTGTAGGAATCCAGAGTAAAATTTACAGTTTCTGCTTTCAAAGCTTCTTCAGTGCACCAGTACTGTGACTTAAAATGCCAGCGCCATTTGGCATTAACTCATTAGACGGAGCAGGATTCCCTGGCTCACCTGGAAAATGGATCAATAAACCGATCAATACGAGTCTTTTGAAGTCTGGAAGGCGATCCCTAGTGGCCCAATTAAATATTCATTGTTGCATCAGCACTAAAAGCTTTTCCATGTTGTGTTGCAGTTGCTTCCTGCTGGTGTAATCGACCCTGAATTAAATCACTCCCCGTTCGAGAGAGATTGCTTGTGTGTGTGTGTGTGCGTGTGTGTGTGTGTGTCTGTGTGTGTCTCCACCCCCCAAGCCTGTTGCCACCCCCCCATATCGATGTTTTTACTGTGCAACTGGTTGTGTGCTGCAGTCACTTGCACAGTAAAAAGAGCACACCTGATATTGATTTTACAGGCTGGCAAAGCTTGCTTGCCCACGTGTGGTGTAGTCCTCTTGCTCAGACTAAAAAAGTCATTAGTCGCCCAATCAATAAAAAAAAAATCACAGCCAGCTAATTAGGAGTGTTAATTAATGAGGCCAAACAGCTAAGTGTATAACTACTTATTAAGTCTATCGACACCTAATTTGGCATGATGGTGTATGATGACAAGGCCTCAAAAAACATACATAGTGACTTAACCTTGTTTCAAGGTCAACGATGCGGGGGCCATAAATGTTGTCTAAAAACAGCCATTTTTGACTCACATGCGAAGCAAAAGTGAGTCAATGTACTCACCCGTTTCGTCTGTCCGGGCGTCCGGGCGTCCAAGCATCCAAAAACTTTAACGTTGGATTTTTCTCAGAGACTATTAAGTCTATCAATTCCAAATGTGGCATGATGGTGTATGATGACAAGGCCTCAAAAACATACACAGTGACTTGACCTTGCTTCAAGGTCAAGGTCGCAGGGGCCATAAATGTTGTCTACAAAACAGTCATTTTTCTTATTTTCTCAATTTTCTCTTAAATCTTTTAGATTGGATACCTGACCTATATATGGTATATAGGGCAAAATAAGCCATATCTTTTGATACTAATTTAGTTGACCTTGCTTCAAGGTCAAAGTCATAGGAGCTCTTCAAAGTTGGATTGTATACATATTTTGAAGTGACCTTGACCCTGAACTATGAAAGAT